>RJWJ010001335.1:122439-137328 GCA_004363605.1 Indri indri
GATAGGAACACTCATACACTGCTGGCGGGACTGCAAACTAGTGCAACCTCTGTGGAAAGCAATATGGAGATACCTTAAAGAGATACAAGCAGAACTAGCATTTGATCCAGCAATCCCATTACTGGGCATCTACCCAAAAGAACAAAAGTCGCTCTATGAAAAAGACACCTGCACGCAAATGTTCATAGCAGCACAATTCACAATTGCAAAGATGTGGAAACAACCCAAGTGTCCATCAATACATGAGTGGATTAGTAAAATGTGGTATCTTTGAATTTTTCTATGAGCACTTTAAGATATTATTGCAAACTGCCAGTTAAGACAAAAATACATTTAAGTACAGAAAGAGAAAATTTCCTGAATATACACTATACTATTCACACTCTGTTGCATTTTTGAGACATTAGGCAAAGATGTATTACCCCTGCTTTAGAGAATAAATCAGGAATAAAATATCATAAGTTTATTTAGCAAATGATTTACTAAATCCATTTGTTTTTGTATTAAGAATAGTTGACATATGAAACATCAATATTTTAAATATATGTATTCTTTCCTACATATTTTATCACATGATATATATATATATACTAGACTGTAAGCTCCATAAATCAAGGGCTCTTCTAATCATGCACACATTTGAATACCTTGTCTGACACACATAATGCATGCTCAGGAAATCTTAATCAGTGAATAAGGTTAGTCTTCCATTTTATAGACAGATATATAGTTCAAATATATATTTTATTTGTACATTTTAATAGTCTATGATTGAAGTTGTATTTTAAAAACTTCTTTAATATTTTATGGTGCAAAGCATATTCATCTTATTTTATAATGAATGTAATTATGGATATGATGAATTATTTTGAAACTTTAAGCAAATTCATTGCTGAATATGCAAAATTTATAATGTTTAGTAAAAAAGAAAACAATATCAATGTTTGTGTATATCAACTATGTAATATATACTTATATAAAAAAAGATATGCCCAAATTTAACTTTCTCTATTATGTCTCTTTTACTTTCATTCTAAAATTAAGTTTTACAAAAATATCCCTTTTAACTGACTATAAAAAATAGTATTAATAAAAAAAATGCTTAAAATGTAATAAGAGAACCATTATGAACCATGCACTGGATTGCTTACCTAGTCTGTTAGTTAACAGCTGGACTTTTTATTATTGGCTTCACATTAAAAGATTAGCTAAAAGAAGGTCATGACTTCAGTCAACAGAAATATTGCTAGTGTTTTGCTTGCTTCATGCATAATTTATAATCCTTTTGAACCCAAAGAGCTACAGAGCAATATTACAATTAACATTCAGCTCTTCCATGGATTTGGTTTAACTCCCTTTAGGATACTGTTTGTAATGAGTAGCAAGACATGACATGCCACTTAACATGCCACCACGGATTCTGATGCTTAGCGTTTAAAAGGAAGGAGTCTCAACACATTAAAATAAAGTTATGACTTCCTCATAGGGGCTTAGCTGGTGAACAAAAACAAGCAAAGCATATGAGGGAAAAGGTTGACTTTTAAAAATCTGAATTTAATAATTGATAATAAGCAAAATGAAAC
This sequence comes from Indri indri, assembly GCA_004363605.1. NCBI lineage: Eukaryota > Metazoa > Chordata > Mammalia > Primates > Indriidae > Indri > Indri indri. The sequence continues at coordinate 124,023 of RJWJ010001335.1, forward strand.
AGTATTTATGTCTGCATATCAAAAAATCAACTATTAGCTTTGTAGGTTGTAATAATTATCCCATCCTTTGCCTCCTGCCAATTTGTTCTAACACACTAAAGGAAGGCTTCCCTGCACCTGGGTTAAAATAAGTCACATTATCTTTCTCTTTTATTTAAAGTGTCTTCTCAAATCCATAAACAGAGAGAAAAGAAAGATTACTTTTAAAGCACAGTTTTATATGAATCCACATTTTTAGTTATTTAACTAGTATAGATATTCTATAGCCTGCAACACAAGGAAACTATGGGGAAGAACAGTTGGTGTTACATCTTAGAAATGGCAATTGAAGTAAAATTCCCACTACAATAGACATATAAGAAAAAAGGCTTCAGGCTTTCTTTGATGTCTATCCCCCTCAACAAAATAGGTCAGCTACGTATCTCAGTTAACATTACTACTATTACTAATGAAAATCCAGATAGATTTAAGGCTTTGAATGAAGCTGAGTAGTTTACTCAAACACCATCAGTTTTAATCTTTAAGGTTTTACAATGAGAAACTCCTTACTATTAATAGATTCACTACACTATGATTACCAGGAATGACCAAAGGTCATGTACTCAACCCACCTTCATCTTTTTTGGGATCTGCATGAAACATCTTAGAATCTGTTACTATCAAACATACTGGACACTTTTCATTTTTCCAGAAAAACGCCGAGATTATTAACTTTTTGTGAGGTCATTGTCAAAAATGACTAATAAAAATGTTTGAAAAGCATTTTTAAAATGCACGTGATTGATCAAATCCTATATGACTGCTCTGTAATTTCTAACTAGATGTGAACTTTGTCAACTTATTTCAAAGTTATGCACCCACCACCATGATTAAAGGTGTAATATAATCCCAGTTTCAAATTCAATTTGAGGTCTGATTTTCAAACCATACTTGAAGGTTTTTCCTCTTCTCTAAGACCCCCATGTTCTATCTTAACCATGTTGTCATTATTTCTACTATTGAAGAACTTTTTCATAATATTTGCTCCCCAAAGGGTGAAATTTTGTTTTTCAAGTAGCCATCCTACCAGTTTGCAGATATATCTTAAAAGTAAAATATTACTTTGTAAAATTCTGCAACCTACTTTCAGAGGCAGAGTTTCCTGGAAGACAAATGAATAGTCTTATCATTAGCTTTAGAGTGTTGCCCATGACAACCATCTTATTTCTGTGTCCCCTAAGCAAAGTACTCTTTTTAAGAACACAACCTTTTTCTAACATTGGAATATTTTTCTATTTTAAATCACCAAATATACACATTTCTACTAACTTATTTCTCCCATATGAAGCTATGAGTTCAATAGTACTCAGTTTAGCATTTATAGTTGATAGCTTCTTTCATTTATATTTATTTCATTTGGTTCTTGCCAGCATTCTGTGAATCAGAAAACTTACTTTCTATAATAAAATGCATTCAAAGATCACCTAGCACTGATTATTAACTCCTTTGAAGGTTACAGACTTCATTCAGAACCTGATAAAATATATAGCCTCTTTCCTCAAGGGAAAAAATACACATATATAAAAATGCATACAAATTTGTAGTTTCAGAGGATTCACTTCTTATATTAAAAAGGTGTGATCTACCTAATCACTCATACCCAGCACAGTTAACTAACCTTAAAGTTCTTATCACTTGTTAATGGTACTAAAGGTTACACAAAGCATGAAAGAAAACAATTTGGAGAAGTTAGAAAAAGATTCATTATTTTTGAGAATGTATTATTCATTATCCACCCTAAAGGATGAGATATTGTATTGATGCTTTCCTAATACTGTTTAGGAAACAATATAAAGGTGGGATATATTAATAGAGTGGGACTTTTAAGTATTTAATATCTTTAGGATTCAAGTTACAAAAGAAATATCTTCTAATTGCTTTGCAGACAAATTCAACATAGAAGGTGTAGAGTGTAAACTAATACTTCTCAATCCTGGAAGCACATTAGAATCACTGAGGGAGTATAAAAATTTATCCTTGTCTAGGACCCCACCCTTTGAGTGATATGGATTTAATTGGTCCATTATAGAGTTTTGATATTACTATGTTTTTAAGGCTCCTCAGGAGATTCTAGTGTGCAGAGTTAAGAACCACTTCTATAGAAGAACCAGTAACAGAGAACTTCTGGCTTACTTTTTAAACAGAATTAGTGTGCTATTGTGAAAGTGATCTCAATCTGGAGGGGGAAAAAAAAAATCACCACTTCATGTTAGAGTTCTAATTAATAAAGAGAGATGTCTTTAAATAAATATGTCAAATTAGGCAAAAACTATTTAAAACTGGAAAGAGGGAAAAAAAATCACCCCAGGATCAGAAAATTGAAGGGAATTAAGCTGATAGAAAAAAAATTATAACTATATAAATGATCGAAATATGACAGAAAATTACAAGGGGAAAGAACACATAAACACTTTCATAAATGCATATTTAAGCAGTATACACAAGTTATGGAGGGGAGACATTACATAAAACCCAAGCACCATGTAAATATTTTATTATAATTAATTCAGCTATTTGCAAAGTTAGGTTTATGTACTCTTTAATCTGTATATACCAGAAGGTAAGAAAATTGACTCTACAGGACAGAATTATGGCCTGACTACTGGATTAAAGGTCAGATGTACTCAATGGTCCTAGCAACTCAAATATTTTTTCGCAAACGAATTAGTGGAAAAATATAGAAAAAAAGAAAGACTACCTCTGAAATTATTAATAAAATATCCCATTGCCTAAAGCAGGACAAAAATAAATAAATACATGTGCACAGGCACACATGCACATGCAAACACACATACACACACAAGAAAACTACAATATGTTTAAGTATTTTTAAAAATTTAGATATTTATATCGCACTTTTGATTACAGTCATCTAGCAAATAAAGCATTTGACTCATAAAATATCCATTTGAATATCTTTCAGAGAAGGACATAATAAATTAATACAATCACTGAATCTAAGCACTTGAAGAGAATTTATCTATAGTGATTCCTTCTTCTAAAATATCCTTTCTAAAACATACATAGCAGATAATCAGATTCAGTCTCCATATTGGCTCCATTGCATTGGGTGGGATTTCCATTAATTTTTTCTTGTTTCGTTTTGAAAACTTTAATTATTGACAATCTTTATTTTCCTTCACAATGTCAACTTTCTTTTTGAACTGCAACAAATACCTTCATTGTGTACTGACCAATATATTACGATGCACTGAATTAAAGGGATGGCTTACCTGGAGAGTGAGGAGTGTAATTCATTGAGACATAGGTATAATACTAAGAAAGCCTTTCTTCCTAGGAAGGTTTGGAAAACTTAATGAATTTGGATAAATCCTGATTATCAGTATTACTAAGCCATGTTTAGCAAAAGCAGGCCTAGTTATAAGATTGTAAATTAGAGTAAAATTCAAAGTGATTGCACTTTCAAAGCTAGTATGTACTTTCATATTCCTTACCAAAAATATTAAATGAGACCAAAAATATCAATTCAAATTTTGTTATTTTTATAATCAAGATTTCTAACAGCACTTAATGAGATTTAAATGTTTAGTTAGGATAGTGATAGAAAAGTATATTAAATCAATTTTTTTAGCACTTCGTCATTTAGCTGACAAATATTTTTGAGAGACTACTGTGCTGGGCACTATATTGTAGGTGCTTTAAATATAGCAGTAAAGAAAATATACTAAACTGTCTTACCTCCTGGCGTTTATATTTTCGTAGGCCAGACAGACATTAAAGAAGATAAATGAATAGAATATATTGTAGGTGAGATAATAATAGGTGCTAGAGAGGAAAATAAAGCTAGAAAGGGGACAGTAAGTGTTCACTGTGAGAAAAGAAACTGTAATTTTAGAAAAGATATACAGGGAACGTCTCATTAAAATGATGACATTTTGTTTTAGTCCAGAGCCAAAGGAAGTGACTATTGCTATAATAAATGTGATACATATGTGAAACTCTCTCCTTTCTACATATAAACAGTCTCAAAATGAATGTCACTGCAAGCCAATGTTATACTTAATATTCAAATTGACTTTCTAGACTTTTTATTTAAAAATCTAGATAAAATCCACCCAGAGCTACAAATGACAGAAAACTTGGGTTTATTATGCTTAGTAGGCATCCACACAAATTTAATTTTGGTAATAAATGAGAATAATTTTATTTTATTGCCACCTGGTATTATTGCCTTAGAAATTCTGGAGATTCAGGAACTTTTGGTGAAAATTGCCAAAGATGAGAACTGGGAAGTAGGAGTGAGAACCACATCAATTTGGAGAGAAACAATAGCAGTATCAACTTAAATTTGTTTAAAACTTCCCATTTCATACAGCAGTTCTTCAGAAATCACCAGTGGCCCAACCCTACAAGGTAAAGAGGACAGTTCCCTTTATTAGCATTTTATAAAGAAAGAAATCAAGATTTAAAAAATTAAAATGACTTCTTCACAGACATGATGCTAAGTACTAAGAAACTGTGTATTAAAATCTGTGTCTTCTTGTTTCTAATTTATGTCTGTTTGCAATTCATTTTCCTGCCTCCCCGACATCCTCTTCCCAGCCCAAAATGAAATACTCTCTTGCTATTATATTAGGAGCAGGATATTTGTCCAACTCTTACTGCTAAAAGGGGAAAAGGGTTGCTGAGTGCCTATAAACCTGAGTTGCAACACTGTGAATATGCTACAACATTCGCTCTACATACGCATCAAGCAATTTTGAATTGCTCAAACACCATGTCAATCTTAATTCAGGAGCTGTCATAGCTAAAAGATAAGAGATGCTAGGAGACTGTCAGAAATTCTGGTATTGCCAAAGAAAAAAGGCAAAACCTTAAAGGGAATAGGCTTCATGTTTGAGTAGCAAGTAATATGTCTGCTACAAGAATATAAATGTCCTCCACTCTGTGATTTCTCAATGTGATTAAGGTAGTCTAATTCAAATTCATTCAACTTACATAAGGTACTGAGAAAGTGCTGTTGCAGTCAGTGGCGACAGTATTCCAAAGAGAGGCAATTAGACTTCACTACATTTAAAGTTTGGGGCTCATTATATATGATATTTTTCAGCTGGCACACATATTGAAGTTTTCACGAAAGAGCTGCATAAAACAAGGGATCCTGTTTGAGCTCCACTGATCATTTAAAAACGCCGCCTGCTAAACTGCCAATTGTGTTCTCAAAGAATAGACATATCAGCTACTGACTCAAACAGCTGTGAAGGCTTCCACCTGCCACTAGTAGGTAATCAAGAAACAACTGAAGGATATACCCGAAGCCAGAATAACGTATGTTAGGAAATATTGGATTGCTATAAAATTTCCCCTTTTGTAGTCACTGTGCATACCATGACTTAAAGCAAGCATACTCTAAAGCTGCATATTTCTCCAACAGAAACAACAGAAAGTTGAAAAAAAAATACAGTCGCAGATTCAACCCAGCGATATTCCATGTTATCAAACAAATAGTATTTTAAATGAGCATGGGTCATTGCTATCCTGAGAAAGAGAGCATGTTCACCTAGTATGTAAGTCAACAGGAAATGATTCATAATGGAATTGTTTTATAAAGCGCTTTAAAATTTCAACAATGCTTTAATTAGAGATATCAATAGATAAGCAGAAAAGAATCAATAAAAAGAAGGTATAACAAAAATATATGAGCAAATCAACTCAGTGACCATAGTCTTGAGGTAAGTCAATTATTATGATCATTTTATTCATGTTACTCCAAAGATGCTGTAAATAAATGACATCGAATCAAGGTATCATTAAAAGACAAATACACAGAATGAAGGTAATTGATTGTTAGTAGAAACATTTTTCTAATAAACATTTTTTGGAAGAATGTGAAGATTCTCGATAAATCCAAGAGAATTGAAGGATAAAAGGAAGTGGTTACTTTTAAACCTTTGAGATTTTTTTCACGTTTTAAAAACATTTTGAGATACTTTTAGCTTCATGAAAGAGTTGCAAAAATAGCAAATAGAATCCCTATATACCCTTCACCCAGCTTCTCCATATACATTTTATATAACTATAGAACATTTATAAAAACTAAGAAAATAACATTGGTACCATACTGTTAACCAGAGTATTCAGATTTCACCAGCTTTTCTATTACTGTACTTTCATTAAAAAATCATTATTATTGTTGTTTCAGGATTTAATCCAGACTGCTACACTGTATTTAGTGTTCGTGTCTCCACAGTTCCCTCCAATCTGTGACATCTCCTAAATTTTTCCTTGTCTTTCATGGCCTCAACTCTGTTAAAGAGCTGTCAATTATTTTTTAGAATGTACTTCAATTTGGGTCTGTATGTTATTTCCTCATGATTAGATTGAAATTAGGCATTAGTAGGTAGTATTCCACAGAGGTAATTGCCCTTCTCAGTGCATTGAATTGGGGAAATAATGTTGATATGTGTTTCTGGTGATGTTAACTGTGACCCCATGGCTAAAGGTGAAATCTGCTAAAATCTCCACTGTAAATCTACTATTTTATCCTTTGCCATTATGAAATATTTAGGGGGAGATAATGAGGGACTGTGTCCATATCCTATTTGCATGTAAACTTTCACCTACTCATCTTAGGATCCATAAAAAGGATTTTACCTGCAATGATTTCTAATATGGCATTGTAATAATGATTTTCTATTTTCCCCATTCATTCTTCTGTTACTGAGGTTCTTCTGTAAGGTTTGTCACTACTTTTCCATTTATTTATTTATTCAGTTACTATTTATAATAATCAGTTTGATTCACAGATATTTATTTTATTCTGTGAATTCTAATCCTATGCTATATTTACTTTACTGCTCCCATACCCTTTCAATATACATACATCACATATATATGTGTGTACACACACACACACACACACATACACACTATACAGATAGATATTTTCACTTTCTGGCTTCACAAGGTTCTCTAGGTTCATCCTGCATTTGTTTTCTTCTCTGGGTCACCTTGTGTGTTCTCTGCTGCAGTACAAGAACTGAACAGATTTCCAAGGAACCCTGATGCCTTTTTATGAAAAAATAGTATTTAGAAACTGAGATCTGGGTGCCAGGTATGCTCTTGCTACTATAATATCACTACTTTTAGCACCTGTCAGTGTATAGAGCTAGGATATATATGCATGTGTACAAACTCATGTATACATGCACATTTGTATTTCTGTATCTTTATATAAATTTTAAAATTGTAATTCCATTTTAATACCTTCAGTGCTAATCAGCATCACAGGGTTTCTTCTAAAATTCCCCATTTACTTATTTGTAGCTGCTTTCCTCTTTTTTAATTTCAGAATATTACTGGGGCACAAATGTTTAGGTTACATATATCGCCTTTGCCCTGCGCGAGTCAGAGCTACAAGCACGTCCATGCCCCAAACGGTGCGCACCGCACCCATTAAGTGTGAATATATACATCTCCTCCTCCTCTTCACCTGCCCTACATGCAGTGAATGTTACAACTATATGTGCATGCTTTCTATAACAAAAATAATCCTATTCTTCTTATCTATATTTAATAATTTGTTCAACTTGAGCATACACGTAAATTAGTTTCAGAATTTCTAACCAATACACCTTTGAAAACAAATTTATCAAGGAATACAGTATCAATGCATTGATTTTTTTTATATTTATCCTTACATTATTTAGTTAAATGTCATTTTTCCAAAGTTACTTATTTCAGCTTCTTTCTTCCCTATACCATTCAGTGTGGATCTGATTAATTTTTAATATGGTTAGAGTCATTTTTCACAGTCTGTGTCTCATCTACACACACACACACTGATTGATTTTTTAAATTCATGTACACAAATTTTACTTTTTGTGGTATGATGTTATATGGGTTTTTAAAGTGGATTCCATCTCTACTGTTACATAGAAAACATTTCCATCTCCTCAGAACTTCCACTGTGTTGCCCCTTCATAAACAATCCACTGATGTGTTTTCTTCCCAAGAGTTTTGCCTTTTTTAAGAGCTTCACATAAATGGAATTATGCAATATGCAGCCTTCAATGTCTTGCTTTTGTCTGGTTTGGTTTTAATTTTTATGTATACAAAACAATTATCCATATTTATGGGGTACATGTAATATTTTGATACAAGCATAAAGTGTGTAATGATCAAATCTGGATAACTTGGATATCCATCAACTCAAACATTTATCATTTCTTTGTGTTGGGAATATTCCAAAGCTGATCTTCCAGTTATTTGGAAATATATAAAAAATTATTGTTAACTATAGCCCCTTTATTGTGCTACCAAACAGTAGATCTCATTATTTCTATCTAACTGTATTTCTGTGCCTATTAACCAACACTCTTTATCCTCTCTCCCCCTTTCCTCCCAGACTCTGCTAACCACGATTCTATTCACTGTCTCCGTGAGATCAATATTTTTAGCTCCCACATATGAGTCAGAACATGTGATATTTGTCTTTATGTGTCTGGCTTATTTCACTTAAAATAATGTCCTCCAGTTCCAACCATGTTGTTGCAAATGTATTCATGATTCATCTATGTTATTGTGTGAATCAACAGTTGGTATTTTTTATTGTTGAGAAGAATTCCACTGTTATGTATACACCAGAGTTTATTCACCCATTTCATACTTGAATTATATGTGGGTTATTTACAGGATTTTTGGCAATTATGAAGTAAGTTTCTATAAACATTCATGGACAGGTTAACTTGTGTGAATATAAGTTTCTATTTCTGTTAGATAATTAGGAGTCGGATTGCTGGGTCATAAGATAGTTGTATCTTTAACTTTATACAAAACTGTCAAACTCTCTTCCAAAGTGGCTGTGCCATTTTGCCCTCCCACTAGCAATATCAACGAGACTTTCCACAGCTCTGCATTGTCACCCACAGGTTTCCCCAACTCTTCTATATCCCCATGGAAAGAATTAATTATCTTGAATATGCAGTCCTTTTTCACATTATACAAATCTCTTGTTTTACCAGTTTCTACTCTCATCTTTTCCAGTAAGATAAAAAAAAGAATTGACTGGGAACATATAATGTGTGAAGCACCCTGTTATGCAGTATAAATACAGAATTATTTGAGGATTTCTCTCCCTAACAGATCTTGAGATTCTTAGGAGAAGGCACTGGTTTCTCTGTTCCAGCACCACGTGTGCCTATTTTGCAGGTAGCAAACATCAAAAGAGTTTATCTATTAAAAGAAGCAAGGAGATGGGATTCCACAGGGAATTCAACTTTGCATACTGTCTAAACTCATTTCTTTGTAAGTGCTCAGAATGACCAAAGTTTTATGTCAGTGTACTGAATAAAATTTACTACCTAAAGTGAATGTAGGGTTAGGGAATTTAGTGAATTCGACAAAGTTATGTGCATACACTTAAGGTAGAGACAGAGGGAGAAAGGCATCAGAAACTAATGAATTTTGCCTTTCCAACACCTTTCCTACTGCTGACATTCAGGTGTTTTTTTTCTCCTTTCTATTTGAGGAAGTTAATGTACTCTGTCATTTTAGAGTAATTTATCTAGTTAAGAAAATATTATACTTTCCCATTACTGAGTTTCTTATACACCCTGGTTAAAAACAGGCTTCGGAAGTTCTGTGTTTATATCTTGTTAACATGACTAAATATATAAGCTTATCAGACTAAAAAAGTCACCAAAGATTCTATTATTGGAAAAAGAAAAAAAAAAAACAGATTAAGTAACTGAGTTCCCTACCTTGTTTGTTCATCAGCAAATAGCAGCGATTATTCTGTACCAATAGGTGCTATTCTCGGTGCCAGGAATGCAAAGATGAATTAGACAATGCTCATGTCCTCAGGAAGCTTATAGTTGGGATAATTACCATGCTTGAACTGGATGTCAGTGCAGCAAAAGGCATGACAACTAATCCAATTAGTAGAATCGGGGCTGGCATCCTGATTATGAGCAAAAATTAGCTAACTGATAGAGAACAAGAGTGAAGGAGAAAGGAAACATACCCTAGACAATTGTTACAGCACGTAAAGGAAGGACGCTGAGAAAAGGCATTGCAGCTCAGAAATAAAAAGTGGTTCTGTATGGCTATAACACAGATTTTAAGGGAAAGAACTGCAAAAGATGAAGCTGAAGAGCTCAGTAGAGGCAAGACCACAAGGGGCCTTTATGCTATGCTAAGGAACTAGAACTTTATCCTGAAGGTCAGGGCATGCCTCAAGATTTTAGGCATAGGAAAATATTATTAGATTTGCTTTTACAAATGCTACTTTAGCAGAATGGTGACGAATGCTTTGGAAAGGGAGACAAAGCAAAGAATAGCAAAGCATATATGAAAGCCTAGGTGGAAATTGTAAAGTTCTGAACTGGGGTAGTATCCATGAGGAAGAAAGAAAGTGAACTGAACACCTAAGATGTTAAAGATATTTTAATAATGTCTGGTACTGGTTTAATATGTAAGGTAAAAAAGAATCAAGGAGTAAAGCTTAGAGGATGGTTCTATTCACCAAGAAAGGGGAGACACAGAAGAAAGATGTGAGTTCAGTTTTGTTTATGTCAGTCTGAGGAGATAATAGAAAATACAAGTAGAAATTTTTAGCAAACTTTGAATAAATAAATCAGGATTTCAGAAAAGAAGTCTGAATGGGAGATGTTGATTTGAAACAAATTGGCATATGGCTCTTTGAAGGCACAAAATTAGATGTCATTATTGTAACAAGAATGTGCAGAGTAAGAATAGAAGAGGACGCAGAATGCAATCCTGGACCTGCACGTATTTAACGGTATGTAGAGAAAGCGTCTCTCATGAAGGAAAAACTGTTAAGGGAGTCAGAGATATAAGAAAAGCATCAAGAAAGATGACGCCATCAAACAATTGACAACACAGTAATAAGAAGATAGTGAACAGCTAAGGCTATTAGATTTAGTGCACAAAAAAGTACCTTAACAAAAATGTCATCAATCAAATTGAAGAACAGAAAGACAGAGTACATGAATAGATTAATAATAAAAGTGAGAAATTGTGAAGAGAGGGAGAGACCATGTCTATGTGTATGTAGATGATTCAAAAAACTATGAAATGAAGAAAAAGAAGCAATATAGTTGATAGAAGCCACAATGCCAAAAAAGGTGGGTTTGTATGGAATAAAGGGTCTTGACCATGTGTAAATGCTAAGGGAAAATTCCTCAGGAAAGTTTGAAGATGCTATAGGGAGAGATAATGCTTATATAATCCATAGGTACAGGGAGGAAATGAAGCTTAGACAAAGGATTTTCATTTGATTTCTACTTTTTAACAGATGGCAGGAATAAAAGATGAATGCAGAAATGCCTTCATTTGTAATGATGAGTCAGTCCTCTTAGAGAAAATAGTTCAATTTGTAGAGAGAGGAGGAGGAAATGGAAGAAAGGTGGTGAGTAGGGACTAAAGGACTTTGGTGAGGTTTGAAATATTAAATAGCTATTAGAGGGAAAATGCAAGCTATCTGATAGAAATAACTTAAAAGAATTGTTAGGTATATTAATGACCAACCTAATGATAGAAACCAAGGTTCAGAGCAGGGGTCCCCAACATTTTTTGAATCAGAGACCAGTTTCATGGAAGACAATTTTTCCATGGGGGATGGTTGGAGGATGATTCAAGTGCACTGCATTTATTGTGCACTTTATTTTATTAATACTACATTGTAATATATAGTGAAATAATTATATAACTCATTATAATGCAGAATCAGTGGAAGCCCTGAGCTTGTTTTCCTGCAACTAGACAGTCTCATCTGGGGGTGATGGGAAACAGTGACACCTGAAGTGTGTTGCTCATGTCCAGTCTACTTCATAATCTTGCTTTGGTTGCTCACTACAGAAAATTCTGCTTCACAAAGATAGGATGTTGGAAATTGAAGCAGGCTCTTCAGTGCTTTTGTCACAATCTCAATATATTGTGCCTTACTTTAATTCAGAATGTATGGAGATTTGAAGTTGTCTCAAACAAACTTTTAAGGCCACCATCATTCACAATTTCAAGCAGCTGATCCTCTTCTACCATGGACAAAGTCAGTTCACCTGGCTTATTCATAAATGGGTCCAGGATCCATTCTTTCCCAATTCAGGGGTCTTTTGTGTTTGGGAAGTAATGCTCAAACTCTTTTAAAAGCTGAGATAGGTGATCATGCACCAACTGGGAGAAAAAAGGCCCTCGCTCAGTTTCTTTCAAAATCTCTGGTAATGTTTGAAACATGTCAAAAATCCCAGTGTTCACTCATCGCCCCCATAATTCCAGTTTGGCTTTGAATGGACTCACTTTATCTGCTGATTTGAACACAGTTGTCGTGCTCCCCTGAAGTGACAGGTTGAGTTTGTTGAGCAGGTTGACTATGTCACACAAGTAAGCAAATTTTGCAACCCATTCTGTGTCACTGAAATGTGCTGCCAGTGGTGATTGTTTTGCTAAAAGAAATCTGGAGTGGCTCTCATAACTCAAAAACTCTGGCCAGTGATCTACCTTTAGAAAGCCATCTCACTTCTGTGTGTAAGAGAAGACGTGTGTGCCCTGCATCCATCTCCTCACAGAGCTGTGTGAACAGATGTGAGTTAAGGGCACGTACTTTAATGAGGCTGATCATTTTAATCACACCCTGAAAAATGCTGTTTAGTTAAGGTTACGTTTTTAGCCAGCCAGCATTTCTTTAAGGATGACACAGTGCGTAGACTCACATTCAGAAGTGATCTCCTTGACCCGAGTAATGACACCAGAAAGCCATCCAGTCATAACAGCCGCTCTGTCTGTGTGTACACAAAATGATCAATTCAGTTTTCCTGATATATGATAATTCAAAGACTTGAATAGTTCTGTAGCTGTGGTGTTGGTTGGCAACAAAAGTGCACATAACATATCTTCATGCACAACTTCCTGAAAAATGTATTTCACAAAAACAAGCATTGTTGCCTTGTTGTCAACATCGGTAGATGCAACCTGGATTGCGTACCACGGTGATTCATTGTCTCTAACAATTGTGTCTCACTATCCTCTGCTATTTCATCAATTTGTCTAGTTAAGGTGCTAGCCAAAAGAGGAACATGTGACACCTTTTAAACTGCCGCCTCTCCTGAAAGTTCACAGCAAATGTCCTTAGCAGCAGGCAGGATCACCTCTTCACCAAAAGTAAAAGGCTTCTTAGCTTTAGCAATGTGGTTAGCCACTAAGAATAATGCTCTCTGTGCAGACACACTTGATGAAGTGGTGGCCTTCAATAATTGCTTCTGTTCTTTGTGTTCATGTTCCTTTTTTT
>RJWJ010001336.1:0-137143 GCA_004363605.1 Indri indri
CCAACTCCAAACAAGCCTCGTGCGGGGCAGCCACAGCCCGACTCTCCTGGCTTCCTGCGGATCCGGGCTCCGCCTCGCACACGACTCCCCGCCTGGGGACCCTGCCTGGCCACCCCCTCCCTCCCCGCCCCTCGTGCCTGCCCTGCCCGGGAAAGGCCCGGCCGTCGCAGGGCTGCTCTAACTAGCGAGCTCCGCAAAGGCGGGGTGAGCCTCGCTCTGCGCACCCGGCGACAGCGCGGCCTGCGGGCTAACGCGAGACACGCTGCACCGTGACGGTGTGACTGAGCGGCACCCGCGTGTCCTCCATCTCAGCAGCTGGCCCCGAGGGACCGCCCCTCCCCTCGGTCACTACAGGTGGTGCTCCTGGTGCCCGGCAGTTCCATTCCTCCTTAGTTTCCTAACCGCAAATTTCACGGCATTGCGATTTCGCCCCGGCCGGCGTCTGCTCGCTGTTTCCTGTAGTTGCAGTTTCTTCCTCCGTCTCGGATCCCCCTGCAGCCATTGCCCTTCTTCCCGGGGTTCTCCCGCTAAGGTTCCCTTTTGCGAACATCTGAGAGTTGTGAAAGACGTCAGTTTTTATTGCTTTGAAACGTGACTGTTTGGCGCTTCTTCCTTGAGAGACGGAGCTTTAGGACAGTCCTCTGCCCTCGACCTCTAGCGGGGGCGTCACGCTGCCTCTCGTCCTCCCTGGCTACGGTCCCGCAGTCGCAAGTCTAACTGCCGTTTCTGGATCTGTGAACTGTCCTTCTCTGGGGCTACTTTTTAAAGCTTCTCTTTGTAAATCGGAGCTCTGCGGTTTGATCGGGGCGTGTTTAGAGGCGTCAGTCTTCCCAGGAGCGGGGCTCGGGGCTCGCTGGGCCTCTTGAATCTGAGAGTCGGTGTCTCATTAATTCAGGATTCGGGCCTCACCTTCATTTCTCTGTGATCTCCTCCTGAAACTCTGATCGGGCACGGATTAGACTTTCCCTCTCTATAATCCACCGTTTTAATCTGTCTTTTATACTGTCCGTCTTTGTTTCCTCATTTTCTCCCTTTCTGTGACATTTAGCACCGTCTTCCAGCTCACTCTCCTCTCTTCAGCTTTGGCGAATCACTGGCAATCCACGTTTTTAATTTAAATTATATTCTGTAAATTCTATTTTATTTTTTTGATAGCCCCTTGTTACTTTTTTTTGGCACCCAATTTTATTTCTTTTAAGCATACTAAATGTGCTCACTGTTGTTCTGTGTGTGACGATTCCGACATCTGCATTCCTGGCGGGTCCTGGTCTGCAGTTTACGGTTTCTGCCAGCTGTTGCTCATGGTGAACGGTTTCCTCAAATATTTAGTGACTTTGGTTTTGAATTCACGTTTCTCAGGACTATTTCTATGCAAAGTTGTTGAAGCCTAGGTTCAAGTTTGTCAGTCTAGCAGGTTAACCATATTGCCAGCCCTTATAATTAACAATTATTATACATTTGAACTTCTACATTAATTGTAGCAAATTGCCCCTCCCCGGTCTTGCTGGTAATAGATTTAATCCTTCCATTTATCTGAACCGTAAAAACATAGCTGAGGGATTAGACCTTCACACTAACGAAATGTGGTGTTGATTATTTGTCATATTCTCGTTTTCTGTACGACTTTATTTTTTAAAAAGATTTGTATGTTAATAGGACATTTCTAACTCACCATTCTTGCGGAACTACTTACCCCAGAACACACCCTGGGGACTAGATGACTTCATGAAGGTGTTAATCCTGCCCCGTGTAGAGAACACCAGTCTGGCTAAGGTCAGTCCAATGACTCCCAAACATAAACAAGACATTAATATGAAGAATATTTTTAAAATAATTTAAAATATTTTAAAAATTCTGTTTAGTCAAATGTAAGCTCCTAGAAGGTAGAAAGCTGTCTTTGCAGAGTCCAGAACAAATTAGTTTTATCATCAGAATCACCTGTGGATTTTTTTTAAAGTTTCTATTTGCAGAAATAGAAACCGCTGCAGATGGCGGAAGGACCATTCTCTGAGAGACACTTTATGAGGAGGAAAAGCAAGTTTTCTATAATCCAACGAGATAAGATGCAGTTTCATCCAATAAAATAAAAGCCTGTAGTACGAACACTGTGCTTTATGTGAAGTGTATTTTTGCCGAATGCCATGCAAACACACATCCAAAGCATCGTCCCAGCCTGTGTGGGCTGCAGAGACTGGCGCAGGCCGAGTCGGAAGCCGCTGGGTGGCTGCCCCAAGGCCTGCCCACGCTCTGCAGCAGAGACACCTCTAAGTGCCACAGGCTACTTTTAACGTCAAGGGAGCATGTCTCTAAATTAATTTAATTGAGCGTCTACTGAGAGAAACAATTTGGTGTTTGTGGCCACAGCCTTGACAAGACAATTCTCCTTTCTCAACATGACAGTCGGGGCTGAGATTTTAGTTAGATGTTTACTGCGATGATTTTTGAGGAATGATGTCTTAGGATTAATTAGATGAAATAAACAATTATATATTTAAATTACCTGAATCCAAAAATAAATATGACTATTGCTTAGTGGATAGTTACAAGGGTTTTTTTTTTTTTCCAGTTTGGTGGGTTTTGGCTTTTTGCTAATTTCTTATCTAATTAGCTGAATTACTATTGCTTGTGAGTATTTTTGTAATTTAAATTTGAGTTTAAGGTGTAATCATCCACATTTTTGATTTGCAGTACGTTTCAACGTCTTCTATGCATCTGTAACAACCATCCACTCCTTACGGAAACAAAATGTATCGAAAGTGATTAATCTAGCTAAGAATTTGCTAAAAATGAATACATGCCAACTGCATTCATATCCAAAAGCATGTTCACGTGTCTTCAAGGTTGGCCTACAAGTTAGCCTGACTTCTGCGTCACTGTCATTGTGACAGCTTCTCCATGTCCAGCCCACAGGCGGGGATACTAGTGGGTTGCTGCAGAATTTCTAAAATCTCGGAAATGAATTATTTGTGTAGGTGAATGGGTGGTGTTTTGACTTGTCTATTATTTTTTACCCCGGGTTTTTTTAAAGCAAGTTATAAAAATAGCCTTGACCCAGGCTGTGTGTGAATCTGCATGTTTTCCTCTGAACGTACAGCCTGTAGCTTCCCAGTCGAGACCCACCTGGCAATTCCTTGCTGTGGTCCGGGTTTGGCGAGGCAAGGGAGAAAGAGCCGCAACCTGACTTTGGCACCAGGACATTCTGCTGGTTTCGCAGCAGCCGATTCAAGCCCAACGGTGCCAGAATCTCGGCCAACGGCATCTTTGTGCCATGAGGTCAGCCCAAGGCACCAGGGAGGATTAGAAGCTCTTTGGAGAAGGAAAGACCTGGCCCGTGCTTATTAAAATGTAGGAGCCAAATCAGCTCTACCTACGTGGCACTCGTCTGCCATAGAATTTCCGTCTCTCCTCTGTGATGCTAATGAGATATGAAAAGCCCTTTCTCTGCTTGCAGGTATCAGCACAGTAACATTAATGACACAGAATCAGCTGCCATGAATGGGAGAGAACGAGTTCACCTACACTATAATTTATAATTGGCCTACTCAGGGGACCTAAGTCTTTTTGCAAGAGAACTAGAGCAGTTTGTGCTTTCAAATATGTTCCTTTCAAGCTTGCATTGTCACGGAGAAGGTCTGAAAGAATCCGTTTGCATTTAATTCAGACTTCAGTATTCTAGTCTGAAAAGACTCAAAGAAGAAAAGAAAGAAGGAGAAAAAAAAAACCCTCCAGCTTCTCCAAGGCCTGCGTGTGACATCAGGATTTGTTGGCATCAAAACGCCCGGGTGACAGACATCATTATATCATTGCAGGAAGGAAAAGAATGAATAGGTCCCCCAAATATTTCTGGCCGAGTTCCAAATGCATGCAGTTGATGGCAACTCCTATGAAAATTTCCCTGCTTTCTGGGGCAACGCAGGGCTCGAGTGGGGCCCGTTGGGAAACACTTTATTTTAAGCTTCCAACGATGGGTGCTTAACTACCACTAATTTAGAACAGTGGCTTGGGGAACCATGCTTGTGAGTCACACACATATCAAATGATTCCATTGTGATTGGTTTTATTGCAAGGAATGCCGGGGAGGCGTTATTGATGGGAGCGTAAGCAGCGGGCTGAAGTCTCTGCTGAGCCTGGTCCCTCCCTGGCTGGGAGCTGTCGCCGCTGCGATCTCGGAGCCTGCACCATGCCAGAGAGGCTGGAGCCAAACGACATTGACCTAAATATTGACATTCATCCCTGAATTTCTCTTTCTCCTGACTAACTTTAGGAAGCTGGGACTCTAAGTGAGGGACGCCCCTGGGCCCCATCCGTGGGATTGCAAATCCCCAGCCCGGGAGGGCTCCACGCCGGCATGGAGGCTTTTCTGCCTGGAGTCCTCCCCGTGGCCCGTCCTCCCCCGGAGCTGGGCATTCCCGCCAGCGCTCCTTCAGCACCTCTGGGCCTCACGAGCGAACCCAAGGGGTCCGAACCAGGCCATGCCTCCTCCCCGTCCAGGTGCCCTCACAGCCGGAATCCTCACGCGAGCCCCTTCCCAAGTCCCATGGATTTCCGCTCCAGACTGTGTCCTGAAGCCACCCCGTCCTCCTGCCTGCCGGGTCACGGGTTTCTTGCTCTCGCCCACTCAGGTCTTTCATGCAGGCGAGGTCACGCTGGCCCCATCGAACACCGTTCCCTTTCCCGAGGGTGCAACCAGATCCCTAGCGGCCTGTGGCCAGGCCGACCTGCTGCTCCCGGGCGGTCTCTCCGTCCCCCTGCCATGACCGCAAGGAGCCCACGCCCTCCCCACCCAGGGCCCTCTGCCAGTAACAGGCTCGTCACCTCACCACGCAGCTCCAACACCCGCTGTCCTGGAGCAGCCCCAGGTCCCTGGCAGGAATTAGCACCCACTCTTGTGCTCTGCTGGGGCACCCGGCACGTTCCCTTCCTGGCGCTTGCGTAATGCATTTCATGTCTTGTCTGGCAAAGCGCATCTGCACCAGGCCCCCGCAGGGCTGCTACGAGGAGGAGGCCACACTGCACAGAAGTGCCTGGGGGCACCAGAGGTGCTTGACTATTTAACACAGAATTACTAGTAAAAGTGGTTGCATCTGGGGCTCCCTGACACGTTGGAGCAAAGCCGTCTTGCCTCTGTCCTGGGTCCCCCAGAGTGACGTGAAGACCGGGGCTGGCAGCAAGTCCCCAGGAACACACAAGCGCCTGTGCCGGGAAGGCTGCGCTTGGAGGAAACGCCAGGCAGCCCCTGCCTTTGTGTCCCGGCGCCTGTCCCGCAGGACCCGGCCGGCTCCCCGAGCACCCCTCGCTGCGCCGTAGACACTGCGGAACTCTGTGCACACCCACCTGCCTCAGTTTCCACCTGGGGACCCTTGTTTCACAGGTTGCTCAAAGTTAATGCGCTGCCCTTGGAGGGAACACGTGGGCAGAGGCACAAACACCTGGTTCCTTAATCCATGTTCTGAACAAGTCCCTGCCCACGTCCCACCAGATCGTCTCTGCTGGACGTCCGCTCCCACAGCCACGGGGAGGAGCCCCTTTACTGCCATCCCTCTCTGCCACCGCCTGTTGTCAGGCCCAGCTCCACTTTTGCTTCTCTTCTTACTGACAGTTACCCAAACCACATGCAGCAGGAGTGGGCTTGCCCGACCGCCTGCGATTTCACCGTCTCACTTACGACCGTGACAGACAACTCTGCATGAACGCCATGTCTTACGGCCTCTCAAAATCAAGCACACAAACCTTTAAGAAATTAATTCAAATAATTAATGGGGAGATCATGGAACCATCAATTCTGAGAAAAACTCCACAGGCCACAAACACTGAGGACGCCCGGGGCACGGCTGGCTGTGAGTGTGCACCAGCTGCGCGGCTGCAGGGCCGTGTCTGCAGCCCGGGGGGGGGCCCAGCCCCTCGCCCGCACGGCAGTTTCGGGAGTGAGCACAGGCACTGAGGAGGAGGCGGTGGCAGGGGCGGGCGCCAGGGCTCTGGCCAGGAGCGGAGGTCACAGTGTGGGGAGAGGAGGATCCAGGCGGCCGTGGGTCGGAGTCGGCGACGTCCGCGTGAACACCCGTGTGGCGGGATGTGGATGCACATGGATGCATTTATGGACACTCGCGACACGCGGTTGTCACACACGCATCCCCTCGCTCTGTCAGCTGAGAGGCCTGGAAACAAAGGCACCGCAGCCACCAGCACCCCCAGGGGGTCGCGGACCCCGAGACGAGCAGGAAAGCACAGGTGGCCATGGAGCGTCGCGTGGCACAGAGAGCAGGAAATGCTCAAACAAGAGAACAGAACAAAACACAAACCACAACGATGGGGGCGTCGCGGGGACGCAGGAGCTGACGTAAGAGCTCCCGCCCGCCAGAGCTGGGAGATGGGAGCGCAGAAGCGCCTAAGGGAGGGCGAACTGCAGCCCGGAGTGTGAGTGCCCCCGAGTTGCACGGACAACAAGTACATGATTGAACAAACGAGCAAACGGAGGGAAGACACAAATCTCCCGGGCAGACGGATCCCGAGTGAGCTGTGTGGATGCTCCGTCCTCCGGCAGGCGGAGCGCAGACCCCACCCTGCACGGGTCTCCAGGCCGACCCTCCTCGGGTGCCGCCCAGGGCACAGTGGGCACAGCCGCGTGAAGTCGCATTGTCAGCGCGTCGCCTCAGCATCTTCCCTGCACAGACCCGGCCCAGGTCTAACTGTGAGACAGTCACCAGACAGATCCCAAGGGGGACATTTGACAAAACCACTGACCCTCAAAACTGTCAAGGTCACAAGCTAGGGAGCGTGTGAACTCCCAGCCAGGAGCCCAAGGAGGCCCGGCGACTCCATGAGGTCCAGTGTCCAGGCGGGATCCAGGCAGAAAGATGACTTTGGGTAAAAAATAAGTGTGGATAAAACGTGGTCTTCTGTTAATAATGGTGTGTCAACACAGACTCACCGGCGGGGACAGAGGCACCGTCCTGATGTAAAATGCCCTTCCCAGGCATTCGGACACCCTGCACTGCCCCCGAACGTTTCTGTAGAACAAAGACAGCTCTGAACAGCGCAGCCGTTAACACGCCCCTGTGGGAGACACACGCGTGTCCTACGCCAGGGAAAAAGCTTCGCACGGTGGGATTTTGAGGCGAGTGACATATTGACCATGACAGAAGGGTTTGGGTCATGGGAAGGCCAGGGGGACCTGCTCTTGCTGTGAGGTCCATAGGCCGGGGACTCCACAGCCTGGCTGGGGCTAGCGGTGGGCGCGGCCAAAGCCCCAGATCCCAACTCCACCGACGGCACGAAGCGCAGTTTAGAAGAGAACCATCCAGACGCGCAGGTATCCTGCTTTATGACCACACACCTTAAATTCAAACTCAACGTGGTATAAAACGCAGGGATGTGAATTCTTCAAACAGAATTTTAAACATTCAAAATGAGTTTCTAAATGTCTCGAAGACGGCACAGTCGTAAGAATTTCAGAGCCAAGAAAATCCCAGAAGCCACGTCCCAAGTGCTGTTTGCCGCAGTTGGGAGGCCGCGCGGAGCCCGGGTCCCCCCAACTCCGCTCCTCTGGGTCTGCCCCAGGACCCCGCCGCCCTCACCCTCCCGCACGCATCGCGGCCCCTCTAAATGGGGCGCTAACACCCAGGGCGCAGAAAACCAACAACCTGCCACCGCGTTCACAGAGCTCCACCCGCTCCGTGAATGTGCTGGTGAAAACAAGCAATCTCTGTAACTGGTTTCAAAACAAAAACGCACCTCGTTTCTACTGCAGAGACCAGCAAGTGCCCGCCGTGGAAACAGACGCAGCTTCCGTTGAGAAGGTGCCAACTCCCCAGCGCGACCTGCGAATGCGCAAAGCCAGGACGGGGAAGCTCGCGTTTCCGGTGGTTTCTAGAGTCGCTCTAACACCCCGCAGGTGTGGGCACAGGCAGCCCCGTCCCCACCTGCGGCCCTCGGCAGAAACCCCTGCCCGCAGAGAACGCTGCTGCGGGCTTCGGAGTGCGATTTCCCCAGCCAAATTTGGAAAAAAAGAAACTGGAATCTGATTGCTAAATATACAGACACTTGGGGGAAAAATGAACTTGGTTCTTAGTTTTATAGCCCAAATAATTTTTAGCTGAAGAAAATAATAGAAATGAACAACAGACATAAAACTTTAGCCTGTGTAAATTAAATGGTTCCGCCGCATTAACTTCATAAAACCATAATCTTCTCCTCCATAAACCATTACACGCACTGCAACATACCTGATTTATGGGGTGTGGAATCGATGGGAAAAATTAATGCTTGAAAAACATATTAGAGACATTATTGAACAGATTTTAATTGAGATTTGATTTCAATGCCCCTTATCCACATGATTAATGGGTCCTACCCCTGGACTCCAGCAGGCTGAAAAGAGTCTTTAATATGACAATTAAGTATCTGTCTCTGGGTTTTATGTGGCTGTCCCCACTGCAGTGCCCGTCAGTACAGTGCAGCCTTTGTGCAGATTAAATTGAGACTCAATTTTCTCTATTTTCCAGCACTTACTTATGTTTTATGACAAGCACTAAATCAATTTTATGCTATTATTGATTTTTTCTTAAATGGACACAAACCATTTCGCCTTTTGCCCTTCTTCCCACCTTCCCTCCTCTCCTCTCCTCCCTGCGCCGCTGATATACGGCCGGCGGAGGAAATCCCTAACGCTTCCCGAGATTTCTACAGGTCGTGCCAGTTCGGTCTGTTTTTACCACATCGGAATTGACAAACTTAACCTGGAATTCTATCAAAACTTATATATTGTTGTAATGCGACAAGGATGGTGAGTTGTTGGGATTTTTTTTTTTTTCTTTTCCTTCCAAAACAAAAAAGCCTCAAGGTTAATTCATTTCCCTGTAAGTTCTGGCCGAGATTTCTTCTATAATATTGCCAAATTTTTGAGCAGAAGCTTAAGCTATAATTTTTCCAACATCCTTGAAGTCTAATTAATATAGCGATGGAGGGAGAATCTATTCCATGGCTTGCAGGGAAAGGGCATTATCTGCGAGGTGCAATAACTCCTCCGCGGTGCCTGACGACAGCTAGCTGCATGCGATGCAATTAAGAAGCTCCCGGATCTTTGGGGCTTTATCCTCTATGACCTATGGCAAAAATTAACTGCTGCCTTGGGCAAAAGAAGTAAGAATAGGTATATAATTTGTAATCAGATAGAATTTTTTCTGAGTGAAGAATTATACATGAAAAAAACAGCCAGCAACACAGCCTGCTGTACAGGTCCCTCATTTATGTGATGATTCGACTGCTTGTCTTTGAAAATATAATCATATTTAACTATAAATACCTATTTCCTTTAGATGTAATTATAAAACTCAGACAAGTAAGTACAATGGTTACATTCAGTTCTATAATTAACACGTTTTATGTATTTTATTCAAACTGCTAGGAGCTAAGCTATATATAAGTATGAAGATAACATGCTTTCTCTTTTAGAGCCATAAAAATATAACCTATGATGAATATCATTATCTTTGATAAATAGTAGCACAGTACTACTTGCAACAAAATTTTGAAAACAGTAACATTTGCAAATCCAAATAGTGCAGAAATCAAGTGCTTCTTTGTGGTACCTTTCCATAATACGATATTAGTTTACCTGTGAACTTTGGAGGAAAAAGAACAAAAGAATGCATGGTAACCAGGAAGTCAATTTTTTTTAATTAATCTGATTCTTCTTTTTTTCTGTTTCAAAGGAATCTCAAGAATATTACTGTAAAAGAATGCAACACGCTTTCTAATCTTAGGTGGGCATGCCATGGCAAGGTTCATTAGGTTAGGTTAAAGAAAACACATTTTTCAAATGTTTTCCATGGAAGGAGACCTTGGAACAGTTTATGTCAAATGTTTAGACACCCACGAGTTACTCTCACACTGAAAAATGCTGAAACATTGGGCTCCGTGGCTTGCTCTGTGCTGACATCTTCCACACACCCGGTGGTGGCCGTCAGCCTGGCAGGGCGGCAGGCGCGTTTCCAGCACCAGGCCGCAGCCCTGGGCCGCTCCCCCCAGCAGTGCTTCCACGCAGGAGACGACGCACAGTGTCAGCCTCCAGGGTTCTGGGCTCCTCACACTGGCCTGTGGGGTCGGCTCCCCATGAGTTTGCAGCCGTGGGGGAAATGTCACGAGTCAGCATTCTCTCTGCGGCTGTCGCTCTGCCCTGCGTGTTGAGAAAGCTCCCTGGTACCCAGGGTCCCTTGGAGAGGTCACACATCTGGGGGCAACACAGAGGATATTTGTGAGAAATGTGGCCAAGGATCGTATGTGTGAAGAACATACACAAATTAATAAGATGCGCACAAGCAGAGGGAAAATGGGCAACACATCAGAAAATATAATGCACAGAAAGAATATTATAGAAACAACGGTGAGTAGGAAAAAATATTTTAAAGACTTGAGATCTGTTCCAATTTGTCTGAAAGCTACTTGACTGACTCAATTTCTTCCAGAATTTTTCTCTTCTGAGATTTAAATTTGCCTTTCTGTGCAGCAAGAGTTCTGGGCCTGGGCGTGACTGTCACCTGGGGGGTTGTCCAGTGCACTGCAGGATGTTTCGCAGCATCTCTGACCCCTCTCCCCCATGTCAGGAGCCCTCAGCAACGTCTCCAGCAGCAGCCAGTGTCCTCTGGGGACCGGGGGTCAGAATCTCGCAGTGGAACCTCTGCTCGACAGCCTCTTCCGGACTCCAGTCATCCCGGGCCCTGCTCTGGGTACAGTCCACCCCTCCCCTGGGGCAGTGAGAACTAGGCAAAGGAAAATGGTAATGGGTTTAGATGAGCAGTCTGCAATTATATAATGTTCTTCTGAACTTCCATTCCATGCTTGCATTAATGATACAGCTTGAGTTTAGCAAATTTCAAATAAGCCATGATTGAATGATGGGCCATTTGTTTGACATCGACCTTCATGTCTACAGTGGACCTATCATGGGATGTCTGAAAGGGGAAAATTTCCTCTCAGTGATTATGAAACGGTTCTGATGGGAGCAGGCCACACGTACCATAGCTCGACTTGAAGAAAAGTCTCATCAAATTACCCAACCCTTAACCTAAACACTGTCGGAGCACCAAGGCTCTCTCGCTTCTGCTGACATTTTAACACAGACAGTGGCCGCGGGTCAGAGACAGGACCACACGTGGAGGCAAATGAGTGCACGTCCATGGCAACCAGGTTACTCACAGTCAACGCAGGACCTAAAAAACCCTGGACTCAGAGCCCAACAGCTGTCCGTGCTAACGCCCAGCACCCAACTTGACCGTCCTAATTGTAGAAGGTGGATTAACTGCCCTGGGGCTCTGATTCCTGGCTATCAAATTTAAGTTCCCTCATTCGTTTTATCTTTCAACCCTCCAGTTCTCCAATTCGACGGACACGCTCAGTACCAGTACTACTACTAGTTACTGTCATCCCAAAGGTTTTAAAAAATATTTATTTTAACAGAACTATAGTCAGAATAATTTGAGGAAAGGGAGCTACTTAGCAAGTATAAAATCTAATACAGACCAAGTGCTCATTGCATGAACCAAATCACACGGGTCATGTTAAGTAGTCACGGGGTATTAAATGTAAAGACTCACACATCCATTCTCGAACGTCTGTGGTATCTACGTTGCCGTAATGAAAACAGAGACAAAGATACCCTCTTCGTGCTGCTTACACTCTGGTGAGACACGTGGTAAAATAAGGAGAGAAAACATTGGTGCTCTTAGGTGGTGATGACTCTTCGCAGAGAAAACTTAGCGGCGAAGGGGAGGGGAGATCACACGTTTTGTTTTCACGGGAGGTTTCCATTAACAGAATCAAATACTAAGAAAATTGAATTTGAAAAACACATTCTATTAAAGAAAATATACACTACTGAAAAATAAATTTAAAATAAACACCCACTTATTATATAATGGCATGTAACTAAAATCAGTCTAAAGAATTAAGTTGGAAATAAAACAGAGCTGTGTGATACGTATATTCTTCCATTAACAACGTCCTTTTAAAAAAAAATCTTCAACTTCGTATAAACCAAGGTTGTCTCCATTTTCACAGAGGTTTCTGTCTCCATTTTCTCCATGGCTCCCATTAATGAGCTAATTAAGGCAAGAGCCTGTGCTGTTCTTGAAGGAATTAGGTCATGGTTGCTCCGGAGTTGGGGCAAAATACTGATTTGTGTCAAACTGGGAGAAAAGCATGTAGGACTTTGAAGAGGTTCACGCGAGTGGCCCCCTTTCTCTGTGAGGACCCTCCAGGCAGCCTGGGGGGGTCCACGTGGTCACAGTGCTTGGCAGCCCCTGGATTGCGCTGGAGACCAGGGCAGGGACATCTCTCTGCGCTGGCTTCCCCTCCCTACCCACCTCTTCCCTCCCTGCGCACCCTCTCCGCGCTGGAACCCAAACCCACCCGGATGCCCCTCTGGTCGGTGAGGATGCCCACGGCCGTGCTGGCCACTGTCCCAGGAGAGGGCAGGGGGTGCTGCGTCCCCAACACAGAGGCCCCTTCCCAGTCTTGGGCTGTGGGCCCCAAGAATGACACTGGGGCTTCCACCACGGCCGGGGCCAGATGTGACCCTGGCAGGTGTCGTCGGTCGCTGCAGGTGTCTCCGGGCACGAGGCCACCAGCAGACAGGGACGCGCCCTCAGGAGGCAGCACACAGTGAGCGTTTCAGGTACCTCTCTCTGGACGCATGGCACCACTCCTGCGTGGGTCCCTGTCCCCATGGAGGGGTCGGAGACGGGCTGGAGGCCGGGCCTGCGCAGCAACAGGGCATGAACACCTTCCCACAGCGTGGGCCACGAGCGCGCAGCTGGCGTGGAGCTGTCTGCTGCGGGAAACACACAGGGAAATTACCTATCGCTCCCCGCAGAGGCATCCTGCAACCCCCGGCCCAGCCCTCCGCGCCGCGATAATATGCTCCCATCAGTTTTAATAGCCCCGCGCTGGATTCAGGAGGTGTTATGGATTGTACAGCAAGCATATTGTCATTAAATTAAATTTTCAGAACATTCCCCAGCTCATCACAAATACCACCGAGAGTCATCATAATCCGTTCTCAACACATGTGTAATTGCCTTCAGCTGGCGTCTTTTACAGTTGACATTGTTCGGCGTGATAAGGTGATTGGTGATTTGAATACACTGCCTGTTTCATAGCTGCCGTAATTGAAATATGGTGTGTGTGAATGGAAGATTACATCAAGACCTCGGATAATCACCTGACACGAGAGTAATTGAGTCTACAATCTGCCACTGGGTCTCTCGGGGAGGCTGGAATGAAAAGAAGACATTAGCAGCACACTGCACCACTGCTGGCTGTGCCGCGTGCCAGGCTGGCATTCCAGAGCGGCGGGCGCCGCGCCACGCTGTCGAGGGCACCGTAAATGACGGGGAGGGAAGGAGGCGCGGCGGTGGAAGAGGACGGTGGAGCTCTTCCCCGTGGGGAGGGCAGGCAGGTTCTAGAACAAATACTCCCGCGCCGTTCACGGAAGCCTTTTCCGTGTCTTCTTGGTCTCCAGTGAGAGTGTCAGAGGCGAGGTTCACGCTGCCTGTCCTCCCTTCTTTATCTCTGTCGCTCCCCCCTCCAATCTCTCGCTTCCCTCTCTCCCCCTCCTCCCTCTCTCCCTCCATCCTTCTCTCCCAGGGTCCCCGCCTTGCTCCGCCCCCGCCCTCGGGAGGAGCTCAGAGCTCCTGCCCACGCTCACTTGGTACAGCGCTAACCCGGGAGACCAGCTGGCAGGATGCGGAACAAACAAACACGCACGCCTGCCCTGGAGTCAGCGGGAACTTCACACGGACGTAGATTCCTGGAGAGCGGAAGCCGAATGCCACTGCTTTCCAGGCCTGCATGGCGGAACAGCGTTTTCAGTGGACCGTGACCGCCGTGCAGGACTCGCCATCACTGCCTTCTGGTGGAGGCACTCCTGCCAACCCGCTTTCTCCAGGTCTGTGCTGAACAGCGGAGCGCAACAGAGCCGAAATGTTAATACAGCCGCCGCCCTCTAAGGGTGCCCCCTGCATCCTCATCCTTGGCACAGAGACCGGCCAACATGGACTATATCGCCCAACACCTGAAAAGATTACCGTTATTTCTAAATTGCCCTCAGAATTAAGAGACAGGTACTGTTTTTTATTGGCTCAGAGCAGTGCCACCTGAGTTATTCCGAAGGCAAAAGAAAGCACCTTACCCACCTCCCTCTTCACATGCACACAGGACTTTGCGTCTACCTGCAGGCTGAAAGTTAACTGATGCCAACCAAAGCATCGGTGGGGCTAGTTCCTAAGGACATGTCCCGCTGGTCAACTTAGAAACCAGGAGGAAACTTTGTCAGTTGATTACATTGTGGTTTTATCATCTCCTTGGCATTAGCATGTTCTTGTAGCCCAAGAACAACGCCTGACTCAGACCCGGATTCTTGTCCCTGCTCTGCGAGTTACTAACTGTCTGACCCCGAGTAGGTCCCACAACCTCTCTGAGGTCGTTTTTCCAACTCCAAAATGAAGGTGATCATGCCTTTCTTGTCTTCTTCTCGCATGTGTGGTGAAGAGTTTAAAATATAGACAGGTACGTGAAATCCCTGTGAAACTATTAAGAGCAGCATGAACACAAGACACTATAATTTGCAGTGACTGTCATGACTACGCTTCATGTTGTGCATTTACAAACTTACCTTAGACCAGTTGGCTGAAATCACCAATTGGCACAAAACCATATCTATTATAATAAAAGAATCTACTCATATTGACGAATAGATGAAAGCTGAACCGGAGGCCCCCTCGGCCCACACTGGGTTTTCCCACTCGGATCAGCGTGGGAGGAGCCTGAGGTGTCCTGACCTTGGAGAGAAGCCCCGAGGGCCCCAGGCTTGATGGGGAACATCCCACGGGAACCTAAAAAGCTATTCCTCCTCCGCGCATGGGAAGTCAACAGGGTTTTCCAGTAGCCTTTGTCAAGTTGAGGATAGTAACATACCCGACTGTCCAGGTGGACCGAGCAGCTCCTTAACTCAGACCTCACACCAAAGACAAGGCACCTCGAAACGCCCCAGAATGTGACATCCTTACACAGGAGCCAGGAACACTGAGAACAGACCACTCATCACCTTGGGGTTTATTGTGCACAGAACGGAGCACGACCCAGATCTAATTCCACGTCCAGGAGGAAACGTAAAAACAACAGCTTGGGTTACTCTTCTTCTTTATGGAAGTCTCTCCTCTATATATTACTCTCCTAAGTGATGCTTCAAAACTTGAAAAGGCCCAATGCTTTTTTCCGAAGAGCTGACAGTCGCAACTTTAGTTCGTTTGACCATAAACAGCAAAGTTTTACAACATACAAAAAATACAGTAGTCCTGTATGACACTGTCAATATCATTTATAGCACCACTTTACACAAAGGCACAAGTGTCATAAAAGAGAAATAACTTCTATCGCCTGCCCTAAAATGACTTATGTCATAAATAAGTCGCATTTCTGGAGGAGAACCAATAAAGTCCTAGCAAATACAATTTTTCCCACTGAATAATCACCCTGACCTTTTCCTGTAACATTAACCCCCTAAAAAAAGTAATAACACTGGTCTTGAAGAAACAGGAAAATGAGTCCCTCCCTGGTAAGGCAAATCTCAGTCTCTTTCTTCAAAAGGAATTGGGAAAAGTTGGTGTCAACACGGGTCAGTGGTCGTGTTGCTGGAGACTTAAGTGACGAAAGCTCATCAGGAGGAATGGTGATTTTTTTAATTCTTTTCATAATTAAGTGTTTACCAAGATATTGACTCAGCCACATTTTATCTGCTCTCCACCAGCTGCTGTATGGACTTTACACCGCACCCGTAGGAGCGCCCGTGCTCTGTTGTCCTAATCCACAAACACGGACACGCAGGCAGCCGCTGATCTCCCTTTACGTGTGCAGGTGTTGGGTGACGGGGAAGTCACTAAGGCTGTGTTCCTCCTCAGGGACGCAGGTTTGGGCGTGTCTGTTAGTGAGAGAGTAGGGCCGGGCAGGGCTGGAACGCGTTCCTGCTCTGCAACATGGGAGGAAAGTGTCGGCAAAGATGGAATTCCAGGCTCACCCGAGTGCTTGACGGCTCTTCCTCAGGTGTGTCTAACTCTTTGATGGAGACTGTGTCATCCACATGGGTTGAGGCATAAAAATGTATAAGAAGTCACGCTTGTAACAACCCACAGATCTCCTAAATCAATATTCTTAACCATTGCCAGCCGGGCGACATGCTATCTCTGTAATTATTATTAAATGAGGATCCAGAACAGATACATATATGAGTTTATTATGGTCATATGTTATATACGCATAATAGACATATTTGAAATATTTGGAAACTCTATAACTATTAGAAAAATTGACAAGAACTTCCAGGATTAGTGATTAATATATATATTTCTTTATAAGAGAAAAATAAAAACCTCTCATTTCTTACTTTAAGACATGTGAATTCATAGCTTGAGAACAAAATATTCATCTTCCTGTTGTCCTGGTCTGGACAAGTGTGGGAAGAGAGAGGTTTAAACAGAATAATCTTTCCAAGTGAGTTATATCTTGTATTTTATTTGTTTCATTTTATTTATTTTATGTTTGATTTTATAATTATTTTGATACCTTTATTTCTTGTGAAAAGCAAAGTGTTTTGTTAAATATAAAATTTGGAGGCACTAATTCAGTCTCCCGTCTTCCTCAGACTTGAGTACTTTGTCTTACAGCAACAAAAGCAATGATAAAAATAAGCCAGGGTCTACAGAGGTAAGTATGCGAAGGTGGGGAAAGTATTTTGCTTTGTGTTCACCGGCTTGGTTTCCAATCTCAAATCACTCTTTAACTGAAATTTCTAAATCTTGACAGAAGAACAATCTGGAATTTTTTACTGCAAAGTTCCTGCCTTACAAGAAGATGTTTCAAGATGGAACGTCTTCCCTAATAGGTACCAGTCAATTTAGGAGCAACTCCAAGCCAATTTAAATCCTGTTTGGAAGATAATTTTTTTTGAACATTTCTTGTAAAATTATGAGATATTCCCCAATATAACTGAAAAACATATTACATGTCAAATCTAAAAATCGCAGTTTTAACCTTACTCTCAACAGTTTGTCTATGTTTGACAACATGGACACCGCCCTGCGACCTGAGCTCATCCGACTCACGACGCACACTGCGCTGTCAGGGAGCTGCTCGGGTCACGCCATCTCTTCGCCTTTCCTATCCACGGTGGGCACAGGAATTGGTTATCAAACAGACACGTGAACTGAGATAAAAATCTAAGTAATGTTTCCTCTTATTTAAAAACACATCATTTTTTGGCATCGAGAACACCAACTGACTTCAGCATGAAAAAATGAACGACAGACTCACCGGGCCTGTATATTGCAAATTATTCTAGTAAGTGGGCAATTTAGATATTACACATCCATACAAACATCAACACACAGCACTACGTTGAGAATAATGGCTTCTGGGAGGCTGGTGTAGTCTGTGAGATGCAGAATAAGCACATTTTGGCAAAAGCTTGGCTAAGATTTGTTTGGGGTCTGCCCTGCCCGTGCCTGTGTGCCACAGAGCATTGCCACTCCGCTGCGTCCCGCTTATCTGTCAGTGAGTGACAGAGAGCACCTAAAGTGCCACAGCCTCCAACAGAAAGCTCCAAGTGTACTTGGATAAGGTCATGTGTTTTCCTTTCATTCACATTTGTGCACACAGTTAATTTTGTAACTTATCTCTTTTTTCTTTTTTTTTTTTTTATAAAACCAAAAAACCCACAAACCATATTCTCATCCTGTTGAATTTTAAAGATTTCACAAAATCTAAGGCATCAAATCAAGGGAACAGTTATGTTGACCAGTCAGGCGCAGCTTCCTCTCTGGACAGTGTCATCAAACCGTAGGACAGCAGCAGCAAGAGTGACGCCCTCACTGCCGCCGCCGTGCCAGCGCGCGGGTCGCGGTGGTGGCTGCCATGATGGCTGTTTATCTTGTCCCTCGTGTGATGCCTTATTTTGAAGTTTATTGTCACTGTCAGATTTACATTGTGTCCTCACACTTTTTTCTCTGCGACATTGAGCTATTCAGAGCACACTGAAGAGAATGGCATTCCTACTGCTGTGCTTGTACGATGTGTTTCAGCTTTATCGTAACTTGTCAGGGACACAGAAACGGGGATGCATATTTCACGGTCCAGGAAAATGATTAACAACTTGGGGACGTTTATTACCATGAAAGGTAAAGCTCCTTGACTAGAAAAAGAGAAGAACAGAAATTCTGATCATTCTTTGGGGTCTCTGGCGACTTTGACTGAGGGTCCGCCCTGTACTCCATCCCATCTGCGAATACAGGTTGAACCAGATGAGGACTTCCACCTGCCACCACATGGGCAGAGGAAAATACAAAGTTACTCCCACTACAAGCATCTATGCATGCTGGATAAAATGTAACCACTCTTGAATAAACGATTCCTCTGGCACAAAAAGGGGGAAATATCAAGAAATAAATTGGCCGTGGAAACCCTGCCCAGTGGCCGTGTGAATTAGGTCTGCCCCTGTCCTGGGGGAGGGGTGAGGGTGTTGGGGAAGATACGACGTCCAGAAGTGGGCAGGAGATGTGAACCTGCACACTCGAGAGTCGGAGTCATGGACCTGGGGTCCAAAAGGGACCAGAAATAGAATCTGGGGAAAATCATCTGGGGATGTGTAACGACGGTCTGCGCAGGTCAAGTTTATAACATGCATAGCCCCAAACCCCCCACACGTAGCTAATGAACTTACTAAATCTCGGTACTTAGCCAAGTCCACCATGTGAGAACTTGGAGAATTCCCTGAACACAGCTCACTCACGCCCCGCGGGTAGCATCTGCTGAAGAGGGGCTCGTCTCCACACACTGCAGGGCAGACGCGGACGCAGTGCACAGGGGAATGAGACCCTCTTCCCCGACAGCTCGAGAGAACCGAATGTCCCAGTAGAGGCGGAAGAAATCTAAATATCAAGGAACGCCTTGGCAGTGGCACGTATTTCCACAGAGGAATGCACGGCTGCTCAACAGGGAAAGGCCGAGGTGGCCCAGAAGCGGCTCCCACCCGTAGGGCTGGAGCACGGGGACGAGGCTGGGTCGTCGGGCCTCGGGGCGTGGAGGAAAGCCACACGGAGCCACGCGGAGCCACTGCACAGACTGCGGGCCTGGCTCTGGGAAGGCCGCCGCAGCTGGAGCTGGGCCCGGTGCTGGACACACGCTGGCCCCAGCAGCTCACGAGTGGGAGACACGCCCCGTTCTCCTCTCCCGCTGCTTCCCCGCGTCCCCGGGGTCCCCTGCAGGAGGCCGGCTGGCCGCAGAAAAGGTGACTTTCAGTCCTAGCCTTACAGAGAGGAAGACGAAGAGTACGCAGAGTAAACGGAAGTGAAGCTGCAGGGAACTTGTCACGCAGGAGCCGCCGGACACCAGGGACAAAGGCAAGGTTTGAAAGCAGCACGAGAGAAAGGCGATTCCCCGCGAGTGGGTGACGTTTACCAGAGCCCGCTCGTGAAAGCAACCACAGACGCAGCA
This sequence comes from Indri indri, assembly GCA_004363605.1. Taxonomy (NCBI): domain Eukaryota; kingdom Metazoa; phylum Chordata; class Mammalia; order Primates; family Indriidae; genus Indri; species Indri indri. The sequence goes on from RJWJ010001336.1 coordinate 19,540, forward strand.
GACAGCTTGGCCGTATGTCCAACGTGCTGGGAAAACACACCCTGCGCCCGAACAGGCTGCCCGGCTACGTTACTATTTGTGAGGGTGAGCAGTGAGGTTTCCAGAAACACCCCGGCAGCGTCAGCAGCCAACACCGACCACGCGCTCTGTGTGCACGGACGCTGCTCCGGCTGCCCCCGTCCACCAGCCCCTTCCGTCCCCACAAGAACCCTGTTAGGAAGGCGCTGCTCCTGCCCCGCCCGCTTCACGGATGGCAAAATTTTAGTACAAAAGCCTTAAATAATGTTCCAAAGCGTATGTACCTAAGAGGACTAAGATGTTAATAGTATACGACTAATATTAACACTCTCAGTGAAGAAAACCAGCTCAGAGTAAAACTTACTGAAATAATGATTTAAAAAAATTCATAAATACATGGGTTTAGCTCTGTAAGCTCTAACTATATAAAACAGTAATACTAACAACGAGGATGACTAACTTGGGGGTATGAAAACAGGTAGAACTGAAATGGTAGATAATAATAAGATTTAGTACTAGAAGGATGATCACAGTTAAAGGATTCTAGGGGTTGTGTTGATGAGGGCAGGTACGACTAGTGCTTATATTTAGAATCAGTTGGGCCAAGAATATTTCTTAAATATCTTAGGTAAACCATTTAACAAATAAAAATATAATGTATAACTACATTTTACATGGGCTAGTGGGTAATAAATTCTAATTTTATAAAAAGCTTATGAGCTATATTAATATTAGGCAACAGATATTAATAATAAAGATGGTTACTATTGATTGATAAATGGAACACTTCACCAAGAAGATATAATAATTTTAAAGTTTCCTTTACCTAGTAAGAGCTTATAATATATAAAGAAAAATAACAGATACAAAGAAACATTGAAACACCTATAATCACAGTGGTATAATTTATCTCTCTGTTGTTGATAACTATTAGGTGTAATAGACCAAAAAAATGGTGTATCTAGAGAAGTCTTCAACAATACATTTATCAGACTTGATTTAATGAGCATGCCTAGAGCATTCTCAACAATTGAGAAAAATACACACTCTTCTCAGGCATACATAGAATATTTATAAAATTGACCATGTGCAGGGCCAGAAAATAAATCTCAATAACTACCAAAGATAAAATACAAACCACATGCTATCATGCAATCTAATAAATCAAAGATTACAAAAAATATCACTTATTTGGAATTTTTAAAATTCACTCCTAAATAACCTCTAAGTCAGCAAAATGATCATAGCAGAAATTAGAAAACATTTGGAATGGAACGATCGTGGACATACCGTCAGAACTTCTGATACATACCTACAGTGGCACCCAAAGGGAAACACGTAGCCATAAAAGTTCACATTAGCGTCTATAGCCGAGTGTGCGACTCAAGTCAGGAAAACAACATCACAACTAAAAGCAAAGGCGAAGGTAGTGGAAGGTAAGTGACAAGGTAGCTCAGAGTGAGGGTTGATGAAAGGCAAATGATGAGAATCCTGAATGATAAATTTGATTCCGTGGATCATTTAAATGAACAGCCTCTTGCAGAATTGATCACGGAAGAGACGAAAGCACAAAAAACACCGTTAGATGTGAAAAGGGACATACACATACCCCTTACGATGAATTGAATCTCTGCTGTCATATGCGATCCATCATAAGGGAATAAAATAAATACCTTTATGTCAATAAATCTGAAGTGTAAATGAAACAGACTGTATCCAAGAAATCCATAACTTACTACACAGTTGAGAGCAACTAGAAAATAAGACTAGATTTAAAATCATTACAAAAGTAACATTTTCTATTAAAAATTTACCACCAAATTAACAACAAAATCCCAAAATAAAAGAAACACACACACACACACACACACATCAAAAACAAACAGCGAGCAGCTCGGAAAGTTTTACAGAAAATTTCTACCAAAAATTCAAGACATGGATTATACAAATGTGCACAGTCTCTTTCAGAGAATGGGAAAACTGGGAATCTCCTGAGCTTACTTTGTGCAGTTCCTATAACCTTCGTGCCCGGCTCAGACAAAGGCAGGATGAGAAGGGAAGACCACAGGCCAGTCTCACCATAAGCACAGAGGCAAACTTCCTAATTAAGATACAAGTCCAGCCAATTTTTATTGAAAAGTTACATCATGACCAAGTTCGGTCCATTCCAGAGACACAAGAATGGCTTAATATTAAAGCGTCTATCAATATAATTCACTACTTCAATGAACTAAAGGAAAAAAATCTGAAACTACCTGCTGAGGTGTACAAAAACATTTGACAAAACTTAACATTTGACTAAATTAATTAATCATTTAAAAATAACAAAACATAGCAAACTAGAGGAAAGAGCCTTAGTCCAATGCATGTTAAAACCTATCGCAAAGGAGGCTTTTAATTGTGAAATGTTTCCAGCATTCTCTTTAAGTTCAGGTATGGATGTGATTGCTCTTATAATCACTTCAGTTCAGGGTGTGCTTGGGACAAAACGCTGTTGACTAGGCTAGGTAAAGCAAAGGAAAAGTGTTCGTGCAGAATTTATCCTCTGCGCCATCTGGACAGCCTCAGTGAGATTTACTTCCGAGTTATAGGAAGATATAAGGAACATAATAGATCTTTGCCAAACTCAAAAAATGAGCTTTACTTTCGTAGTTACTCTCCCACTAGATGTCTTCCTCCCCGTCAGGGCAAGTTCATTGTTCGTGCAGGAGCTTCAGGCAGCACCCGCCAGACGGCGCGGCAACAGCTGCCGGCGAAGGGCCTCCCTGTCCTCTAGCCAGGATGTCTCCTAACGAAACCGCACCAGCCACGAGGCTAAGCCCCGGCATGGGCTGCTCTGCTCAAAGCCCGCACCAGCCCGCAAAGGCAGGGCTCGCAGGGGGCAGCCACTTCTCCCGACTCCAGAAATAGCGGACCTGCCTACAGCGCCATAAGAAACTGGTGCGTCACTCTGGTTTTTATATGGAAGGTAAGGGTCTGCCCGCTTGCCATTTCCCGGCCAGTTACATCTTTCTCGGTGACTTCTAATCTCGGCAATCAAATGGTTCCAGAAATCTGCATCTCCCCCCATGACAACCACGGCAACTGCGTGTCAGGTGGGCAAATCAGAGGTTCTATACGCCAACAAAAACAGACGGGTGAGAAAACTGCTTATCTTTTAAAATCATTTATTAGTAGTAGTGATATAATAATAATAATTCTTCATCTGTCAGAGAAATAGCAACTTCTCTAAATATCTGAAAGACGGGAGAGAATGCATGAGGTTGTCGGCCAGTGTCCAGTGTCTGTGAGAGCCCGCGAGAGCGTGAGGGACACACAAGGGTGCTGACCCTTGGGGCCAGGAGAGCCACTCCCCTGCCCCTGCTGCTGGAGACACTGCCATACTCAGCTCCTTGACCCCAGGACAGGGGCAGCTCCCAACCAGTCCAATGAGAAGGTAGCGCCGACCCCACCACCCTGACTGAGTCCGGGTCCCTACCACCCCCGCTGCGGCCAAGGCAACCACCAGCTCCTGCCCACAAGGTGGCAGCAGAGTATCCGCCTGTCTCCTGCCCTTCGATCCCCGCTGGGTTTTGCTGTTGGCAGATGCTAAGAAGGAGCTGGCAAGGGGGCCCAGGATGGAATCGCCGATCCCACACTGCGGCAGAGAGCAGAGTCATCACGAGCAGAGTGGGCACCGTGTGCCAGACACTGTTCTAAGCCCCCCACTCACCCACTTTAAAGATGAGCACGCCAAGGCCCAGAGACTCACTCGCCCAGCCCCGCGTAGCCGGTTAGCGACCGAAGCAGAATCACACACTTTGAGCTCAAGTCCAGCACCGCCTGCCCGTCCTTCCGATGTCGTTCCCATTTCTTTCCATTAAGACGCAGTTACTCACCTGGCACCCGGATCTTCGTTTCCAGTTCCGCTGCCCAGTAAGAGGAGCCAGGACCCCTTGGAGAAACGGCTGATCGCAGGGCTAGAGCACAAAACATGCGAGGCGAGCCTGGAGCATCCCATCGCGTCAGAAAGCAGGGAAGTGCTAAACACGCACACACACAACCACACACACACACACGACCACACACACACATGACGGGTCTGCCTAAGGGACACAGGAGCCTCCTCAAAGAGCTGGAATAATCTGAGCAACAAAATAAAGTATTGGATTATAACCCCAAATACATAGTAAGTGTCCGTGAATCCACACTGACGTCAACGACTGAACGGATGCAGGGGAGAGGACGATGCTCCCACGCAGAAAAATTCCAAAACTGTATGTTTTCACCCTGTCCTCCAGGGAGTGGAGCTTAATTCTCTGCTCCTGGAACGAATTCCTTCCGAATAGTCCTGGGCGGAACTGCAGGGTGGGGTGGCGGCACTGCCCTGGGCAGTCACGCTGGCCACGTGCATCCGTGGCACGCACCTCTGTGGTCGTCCTCGCCAAACCCGTAACCCTTGTCTGCTCGCAAGAAAGCCATTAGGCAAACTCTGACCCACTGACGTGCTGCGAAATGCCTGGCCAGTGCTTCTCAAAATGGGCAACGTCATCAAAAATCAAGCACGTCTGAGACGCTGTCACAGCCAAAAGGAGCCTGAGGAGACAGGACGACGGGACATATTGGTGTCGTGGATGGGATCCTCGGACAAAAAGAGGACTTTAGGTGAAAACTAGGTAAAACGTGAGTGATGTGGACATTAGTCAATAATACTGTATCAATATTAGTTCACTAATGGCCCCAGATGCACCACACTAATGTAAGACGTTAATATTTGAAAACTCTCTGTACTATCTTTGCAACGTTTCTGTGAATCTAAAAATATTCTAAAATTCAATATTTATTTTTAAAAACTTAATTATTGAAATTTACCCCAAAGCAACTGATGCTCCGCAGTGACTCACATTCTACTTGGTAATGGAGAAAGAGATGAATTTACCACTTACTACTTTTGTCTAAAAAACACCCTCTCATGTACTACAAAACACAGTACGCACACCTGCCTTCGCTCGTGAACAAGGCAGGTCCCCTCCTGCGCAGCCACTCCACACGCCCATAGCAAGCCAGTTTCCTCCGCAAGACTCGTGGCTGCCCCACGTGGGGCTGGGAAGGCGGCCCCCGGGCAGCCCCCACACGGCTCCGCTCCCCTCCCACACGGGGGACGGTGCGCATCTGCGCCGCCACCCACCCCCGGGCCACCGTCAGCTCCCGCGACTCCTCGCCTACTGAGTGTGGGCAGGGCCCGGGCAGTGTGTCCCACCCTCGTGGGGTCGTGGGAAGAGGAGGGCTTTTAGGATGACAATCGGTCTCCATGTCTCAAAGTGGTCTCTTTAGAAACACCTGATAGACTCCTCCCTGTGCCGAGGGCTGTCGAAAACCGGCCCTCGCTGGCCCCTGGCGCTGTGTGCCTGGGACTCAGCCTCATGGAACAGCGGCAGCAGCGTGGACAACAGCACGTCGTTGCATGTCCCGCGCTTCAAATGGTGTGATTGCGCAGTATGAAGGCATCGCTGAAGCTTTTGGAATATGGAAATGTGCATTTGAAAGAAAAGTTGTAGGAAAGAGGAGACGGGAACCTGGAACAATGTAGCCATTCTTAGCATGAGCTTAGCACCGGCAAACATCCGAGTTCGTGCCTGTTTCTTTTTAATTATGTTCTATTTTCGTGATAACAAACAGCCTCTTTGACTGATTTTTATTCCTCCGTATAACGCGGGCATTTCTGACATCTCCCCGACCCTTCCCTCGTTCTGAGCTATGATACACGCGGGTCCTGTGACGGTCCAGTCACCCAGTGTCACGCTGAGTAAATTATTCATTATTACAGAACGGATGAAATGCGGAGCTCGGGCAGCCACCCCTAAATTTGAGAAGAGCCTCGGGTGTAGGATTTCAGCCGAGTGCCCTGTCGCTGCAGCTCCTAGCAGCCCGACAAACACCGAGCAGTTTGCCCATCCCGGGGTCGGTGTCCTCACTCTGCCCCGTGTGAGCGCTAATCCTTACCGTTAAATAAGATGCACTGGCTCTTCCCGAACGCTAGCTTCACCACATCCCTTAAATAAGAAGAGACTAAAGATCCCAAAATGCCCCAAAGTTATTCTCCGAAGACAATGTTGTTGATGACTTATCCCAGATCAATCACCACTGAAGGTCGCCTGTCCTATTTGGCAATATTTGCTCAGTAACTAATAAAGATCAGCCCGCAGTTATTTATATTAGGTTATCATCTCTCCAGGGTGAAGCTTAATCCATTTTGCAATGTTTTTCCCAACAAGACAACATGAGTTTCTCCGTCTGAAAATGAATTAAGTGCACGGTTTCTAAATATGGGATCTGACATTGTTCTTGTTACAAAAAGCAATTTATTCCCCAAAAGGCTTACACTTCAAAGGTTATATAAAAAGGTTCAAATATCAATGCTATCCATTTTTCAATTACTGGGCTTCCTAACACCACTAGCTTTTGGACAGATAAGCGGTGGTATCAGTTTTCTTATTCACCATCTTATAGGTTTCCAATTCCACCGCACAGAGAAAGCAAATTTATTGTAATACATTTAGCTGCTTTGGAAACAGGAGTATCCGGACTGTTTCCTCCAAGACTATAGAAGGTATCAAATAGCATCTTAAAGGGATATTTATGAAGTGCTAGATACTAATGATTGCAATTGCAGATAGAGCTTCACGTGTCTACCTATAAACAGGCTCATATAAAAAAAAGGCTAAGGTGGCTGGAGGAAAACTATTTTCATCGTATGAAAATTAAGGAGCCATGAAAACAATCTAAACATCTCCTAGGAGAGAGTCTGTAGACATTTGCGTTTTCCTATGAGGGAAGGAAAGAATCTGTTCATCTTCTTTTGTGTCATCGGATAAAAGGAATTAATGTCATTCATACTTTCTTTCTGACAATTAAAAAGGAATCTTTGGGTTATGTGTGAAGGATTATTTGCTAAAAAGAAACAATGTCCTGATACTCAGGAAAAATAAATGTACTTTTCATTGCCAACCCAGGCGCATGATACAAGCTTTTTCATGATTGGGTAACAAAGACAAAATGTTCTAATTCATGTATTTGCAGTGATCTTTCTCAGTAACAAAACGAAACTCCTTTTAAAACTTAAAAAAAAAAATTCCTATTAGGAGATAATACTGATAATATGGCCAGAGGAGGGACACGGCAGGGAGGCAGCGCAAGCCGAGGGCAGTCCTGTCCCCAGCCGGGCGTGCGGAGGACCTTCCGTGGGGTCAAATGTCCAGTGCTGGGCACCGGCCACAGTGCAGCCCGGTCTTTGGTCATGGGGAGGAGTCCCCTGCCCTCTGCTGGGTGGAGGAGAGTCACCTAGGAATGAATTACTACACAGCTACCTGGATTCTTGCCTGGAGTTGATTCCATCAGGTCTACGTGGAGCACAGACCGGGCACGGCAGGTGTGCCGGGCCATGGCCGTCCACTGGCTGGGCAAGTGGTCAGGTTTGAACCCCGCGTGAGTTTGGTACATCCTTCCTGACTTTCAGTGCGGATGGCCTCTCAGCCTTGATGGAAAATCTCACTAATGGGCATTTTTCTCATGCGCTACACTGAGTCTCCAAAACAACAGGATCTGTATTGCTTACTGACTGGGAACCCCAAAGAGATTAATGATGGAAAAATATAATAAACTTCAACTACCGTTTTGATAGAAAAAAGGCATATTTGTGCAGACGGTAGCAGGCAGCCAGCAGCACCTGTTTCTGAGCCGTATTCCATCTCCTGCGTGATTGTTCTGGTGATGGTGTTACTAATATCACAGACACCTAGACAATTCTTACTGTATAACTCATGCATCATTTTCAATGTTTTCGTATATTAATTCATATAAGTCTCACAACTTGCTTATAGAGTCGATAAGACAGAAACACTCATCCTCGTTTTATACATGAGAACGCTAAGCCAATGGGAAAACTAGCCTTTAGTATATAATTAGTTCAATTGATGTCTCAGAGGGCATTGCAAGTAATTTGCTACATATTCTTTATATTTGATGAATTCCTAAAGGGCACGGAGCATGCAGGTGGATTCCGTGTGCACGTGGCAGGGTGGATGACCCAGGACATTTGCGGGGAGAGCTGGTCTGGGCCGAAGTCAGCGGCTCATCCCCCATGTCAGAGCCAGCCGAGCCCTCTCTCAGCAGCCGGTGTCGCGGTGACTCCCTCGCGTTCTCTGCCACTCTTGACCATTAACAACGAGCAGCTCGTAAGTGTAGGGAACTTCACACCTCTGCGGAGCAGCCGTGGGCCACAATAATTAAGGCCACCGGTTCCTCCCCCAGACTAAAGTCAAGTGGCTTGGGAGGGGACGTCCACATTTCACGCACACAGTCCTCAGACCCGCCAGGAAGAGTGTGAATTACCATCTGAAAACAACAAAAACAACAAGTGTAAGTGGTTTGTGTGATAGCCTGTGCTTTCTGTTTAAAGGTCAAAGTATATGGAATTGTTCGTGTGTTATCAGTGAGTTTTGCTTAAATGTGGTGAGTGCACTGGTCATTTTCAAGCACACATCAGTATGTTGTCAGTCGTCACAACACGCCGTTTTGGCTGCTACATCCCAAGAGGAGAACGGCGGAAACACTGCTCACTCAGAAAGTCTCCAGCAAGGCCATGTGAGCTCCCGAACGGGAACCTCAACTCTCAACTGGTATTTGCAACTTTGTCTTAATTAATACCTCATATCGCCACCTCCCCATGAAAACAATTCTGGGGTAACTGGTGTGATTTTTTTCCGTAAAACATTTAAAAAGAATACGTTCTTAATTGTCATTTCGGCTCTAGTGTAACATTATATCATCTGCATTCATTATAATTTTAGTCTAATGTTTTAGCACCTTTGCTTGTGTTCGCTTTGTCAGTCAGCATCTATTTAGCAGATAGAGACGAAAAAGGTATTTGGCATTTCCTGTAATGGTTGCCATGGATGCCTTTATTCTACTAATATATGTAGGAAAACTAATATACTAGTCTCAATTAGTTTTTTCCTCCTTTCTCTGCTGGTAATTAGCACCAGAGGGGATGGGTCTGAGTTAACTATTAATAGTTTAGAGGTAAACCTGAATTTTAAAAACAACACATTATCAGACACAGTAAAAACCTGAATCTTCTACTCACTTGAAGAACTTATCAATGAATGGAAATTTCCAACTGTGTCAGACTAGGGAACAATTGTGTTTTCCCAGCTGATGCTCGTTGTGCTGCAGGCTGCTGTATACCTGTATGGCTGTCTGACAGCGCTAATTTCTTCTCACCATCGGGGGTTCAGGGGGAGACGTCTCCTGAGGTCCCCGAGCCATCAGGCACTGTCTGCGTTCCCAGAAGTTGTCTGAGCACTCACGGCGCTTAACCGAAGTGCCGTTGCCTAAAAGGGGGAATTATCAGGGAGCAAAAACAACGCATGCGGCAAGGAAGGGCTCCTCACTCGTTGCTGTGTTCGCCAAGCCGGCCTGGACACGCTGCCACCGCGTGTAGTGTGCACTGCAGGAAGGGAAGGCCACGCCTGGCCGCGCTCTAGGGGCTCCTGAAGCTCTTGCCCTCCAGCCCCGACCCCCCTGCATACTGAGCGTTCGCCAAGAGTTTGACACTTTGTGGTATTTAGTCCTCACAAAAGCTCAACCACACAGCAATCAGCCCGTTTCCCCATGTGGAACCTAAACTCAAGAGAGTTCCGGTGACATCGCAAGGTCACTCAAGTGTCACGCAACACGGGGGACAGAGTGCACCCTGCGGGTTAGGTGCAAACCCGTGTGACACAGTCCTGTCCTCCGTGCTCCATTCTCTTCCTCTCCAAGTCATTTCATCTTCCTTAAAATAATGCAGAAATGCATAAAATTGAGAAATAAGATTTCTGCAGGCTTAAGGACAGCAAACTGGAACGCAAACAGAGAGAGACGCCGGACTCGGCATGCACCGCCGGTTATGCTGCAGGGAAGGAGCAGGTCCAGCCACCCCCCACAGGCCCATTGCTCCTGTTCCCCGAACCCTGGCCGCAGCCTGATTCACACCTGTCACTGCACGAGCCAGCCCCGCCTTTGTGCTTGACCAGTAGAACAGGGCAACTCATGCTCACCTGACCTTCGCAGAGGAGCACCTGGAGGGCAGGGGCTGTGATGGAGAGAACAAAAGTGGCCACAGGTGGAGCCATCGCTGCTGCGCTGAGACCTGCTCCGGACCCACTCGGCTCCTCCTGACAGCGACGTCTCTACAGCTGCTTAAGAAACTGTGCTCCGCGTAAGGCGACTGCCCCTTTGGAGAAGCGACTCCCTTTTGTACCTGGGATTGCGCCGGCCGGACGCAGCCTGTCTTCCCCTGCCCTCCTGGCTGGCGCTCCGGCAGCCGCTAGCTTGCTTCCATCGAGCCCTGCTTGCAGAGAGTTCCTGTCCACAGCTCAGCTGCGTTTTGATGAAAAGTTTATTACACTACAAATCGCTGGAAACCACTAACCTTTAATTACATGTACGTCCTGTGTGAACAAAAGAAAGAAGGTATGCAAGGAGGATCAGGTCTAACCCGACAACCTGCCCTGGCACAGCACCTGCGTCCACCTGGGAACTCAGCGATTCTTGACGCTCCTTTCGCAACCCCCCATTTCTGAGGCAACTGCGCGTTCTGGGCGGGTCGGAAGAGCTGTGTGCACTCGGGTTCTTTCCTGAGCCCGGGAAGGAGGAAGCAGGTGGGGCGGGAGTGGACGAAGGTGGCAGAGCTGCGGCAGAGCCTGCACAGGCCACGCTGCACGCCCCCTGCAAGGGGTATAACTTACACACCTTCAAATTGGCTCGTCTCAAGCATTCAGTTCAGTGATTTCTAGTGACTTTACAGAGTTGTGCAACCACCGTCACAATTGAATTTGAGGACATCCTCCCTGGTCACCCCACGAGGAAACCTGGTGCCTGTTTGTGGTCACTTCCTCTGCTTGCCCTAGTCACTCGTCCACTTTTGAAAATACAGCTTTCAAATCCCTCTGCCGACTCCGTGAATCAGGGTGTCTGGGATGGGTTCCGACACATGAGTGTTCTCAAACCTCATCAGGGAGCTGAGCTTGACCCAGATTTGACAGCCGCCCTGGTGAGGTGAGGAAACTCATGTCAGCCCGGAGAGAGAGGCCTCCAGGAGAGACGGGAGGGCGGACGGTTCAAGGCATCCGAAGTTGTTCAAATGACACTGGAAACAGGATCCTGGAGCCCGAGTCTGGGAATCAGCTCATCCTGCATTTCACAGTGATTTACATAATGATGATGATTTTTAGTGCAGAGCAAACTTTATAAAGCTGTCAAACATACTAAGATTATTCCCTAAACTATATTTTTTGAACCTATTTGGAAAACTGTTTTTCATATAGGGCTCCAAAGTTTATTAATTTGAGTCTAAATTACCATAAAACATCGTAAGCACTGTACCTCCCAAACCAAACAAATTCCCCATCCTTGTAAAGCCAAATGAGTTCATCATAATTAATGCTATAGAACAAACCCTGCACAATAATAATTAACCACATATTGTTAAGTGCTATCAAAAATGCATGGCATTTAATTAGCTTGAAACAACACTCTCCGTATATTACAAAATGAGCTAATGTTATTCCTGGGTGATCATTCTTCAGCAGGAAGTACTTTTGCTAACAGTCTTTTAATGTATTTATTAGTAATTCAATAATATTGAAGTACTGCACTAGCAATTTAGCTTAAATATTCCATTTCAATTAAACATTTGACCTCTTTGAACTCTTTGAAATTCTCAAATTAGGGATTGGTTTGTAATTACGCCATTTGTGGGTACAGTATAATACAGTAACTCCAGAGTTTTATTGTTTCAGTACCTAATGAGGATATTCTGAGTAATGAAAGATGTCTAACATATTGGTACCAACTCCCTCGAGGGTGGAAGTGGCCACAGTGTCTCGCAAGGTCATGAGGGAAACGTCGGGCAATGACTGGTGAGAACTCAACCTCAGCAAGCTCACATCTGCTCCCGAGCTGGCCACCAACTTGCCAGTGTTTCCTCAGTGTTTCTGTGCTCCGAGCCTGTTCTCCTCTATGAAATGGGATTATATCGCTTGATTCATTTTCCCTCCCAAAGCTTCTGTGAGTCTGCGCTAGCCTGAAATTTATATGTAAATGACTTTGAGCTAATTGATAAGAATAACTTTAGTAAAATGCGGGATTATGACATAATTCTTTATAGGAAGAATTAACATGATTCCGTTGTTATTCTAAAAAGAAAATGAAACCTCGTAAAGATTATCATGTCGGATTTGCATTTATACTGGTTTTTAAAAGTCATGGTAGCAACTACTACCTCTCCGTAAATAACAGCTACGTATTTACGTGTAATGCTCCCAATAAGTAAGCAAGGAAGAAAGTCTGTTCGATGTCTATTGAATAAAAACGGCAGTTTTTGATTCCATGTTGTGCTCCCTTTCCCTTAGCTGTGGTGTTACTACTAGTTTACGTTACCCACCGGCTAAGTCAGGTGTGAGTGAGATTCCAGGTACGCGCCCACCCTGGGACAAAATCCCTTTGTGTGGCCCAAAGCTGGGAAACCAGTGACCCGCTCTCAGAGGGCAACCATGGAGTACGCGTGGGGCGCTGGCCATCGACATTCGGGTTCAAAGGGAAGAAAATGGAGGGAAAAAAGGAGTAACTAGCCCCAGATAATTTTAAAATGGGAAACTCTATTGGGTTCCAAGGTCTGCGACGAGCCGTCTGATGCTCATGGCCTTGTGCCCTGAGTCACTTTTCTCGAGAACAACAGCACTTAGCGCTGCTGAGCAAGGTCACTCGTCAGTCTCCTGCCACCCTCACTGTGTCCTCCTGCTTGTCCTTTTGGATCACGCTGGCGTTGTTGCTGCTGCTGCTACAGAATTCTGCAGCTCGGGGCCTCCCCTGTGTGTCACGGAGCTCACGCTGCTAGAGAGAGGCGTGTCCGCAGGTGTTCCCACTAACCCGCCTCCCAGCCTTTTCGGAGACGTGGAGGGGTGATGGCTTCAACCCCCCAGACGCACTCTGGTTCCTCTGAAGGAAACTGCACCCTTCACTCCTCAGAGAGGCTCCTGTCGCTGCCGCTCCAGCCGTCAAGCGTTCTGAGGTAGGGGTGAGAGGTCGCGCAGCCGTTTCCTCTAGAGCACACTTTCCTAATAATGAATCTCTTAATTTTGGTATGTTTTGCAAACTGGATAGGCTGAGCATTTCCCAAATCATTAAGATTTAGTTACTTTTTCTTTAACAATTCTTCCCTCAATTTATCTTTCTCTTCTTGCACTTTACCATAAGCAGCAAGGAGAAACCAGGCCATCCTCGCAACACTTTGGGAACCTCTTCTACTGAACGTCCGTTTCCATGGTGTCCGCGTTCTGCTCGCCACATGACTGCAGGACACGACTCCACTGAGGGGAGTGCTCATGCACCACGTGTTCCCTGTCCACCCACCAGCTGGTGGACACAGTTTGTTTCCGTATCCTGCCTATTGTGACTAATGCTGCAATAAACATGGGGCGCAGGTGTCCCCTCAGCAGACAGGTTGCCTTTTTCCTCAAGTATACAGCCAATAGTGGGATTGCTGCATCATACGGTAGTTCTATGCTTAGTTTTTCAAGGAAACTCCATACTGTTTTTTGTAATGGCTGTACTAAGTTACTCTCCCACCAACAGTGTACGAAAGTTCCCTTTTCTCCACATCCTCTCCAGGATTTATTATTTTTGTCTTTTTGATAATAGCCGTTCTAAGTGGAGTAAGATAATATTGCACTGTGGTTTCGATTTGCGTGTCCCTGGTGATATTGTTGCTGGGCACTTTCTCATATCCTTACTGGCCATCTGATGTCCTGTTTTGAGAAATGTCCATGCAGATCCATTGCCCATTTTTCTCTCCCCTCCCTCCCTCTCTCTCTCTTTTTCTTTCTTTCTTTCGTTCTTTTTTTTTTTTTTTTTTTGCTGTTGAGTTGTTTGAGTTCCTTGCATATTCTGGATATTGATCCCTTATCAGGTAAACATTTTGCAAATATTTAGTCCCATTGTTCAGGTTGTCTCTTCCCCCTGTTGATTGTTTCCCTCACTGTGCAGAAGCTTTTGAACTTGCTGTAACCCCACTTGTCAACCTTGGCTTCTACTGCCTGTGCTTTTGAGGTTTTATCCACAAAATCTTTACACAGACCCATGTCCTGAAGCATTTCCTCTGTGCTCTCTCCCAGCGGTTTCATAGTTTTAGGTCTTACATTTAGATCTTGAAGCCACTTTATTTTTTGATGTGGTTAGAGGTAGAGGTCTAGTTTCATTCTTCTGCATGTGGATATCCAGTTTCCCAGCGCTGGGAATTTATTTAAAAGACTGTCCTTTCCCTGGTGCATGTTCTTAGTGTCTTTGTCAAAAACCAGCTGTCTGTAAATGCAGATGTTTATTTCTAGGTTCTCTTTTCTGTTCTCTTGGTCTATGTGTCTGTTTTTCATGTCAGTACCATGCTGTTTTGGTTACCATAGCTTTGTGGTATAATTTGAGGTCCTATATTATGATGCCTCCAGATTTTTTCTATTTATTTAGGATTGTTTTGGCTATTTGGGCTCTTTTGTGTTTCTACATGAATTTTAGGATTTTTTTTTCTATTCTGTGAAGAACATTCTCATTATTTTGATAGAGATTGCATTGAATCTGTAGACCATTTTGTGTACTAAGGTCATTTTAATAATATTCATTCTTCCAAGTCATGACATTGGGATGTCTTTCCATTTTGTATGTGTGTGTCTTCTGTAACTGATTTCATCAGAGTTTTATAATTTTCATTGTAGAGATCTTTTACCTCCTTGGTTGAATTTATTCCTTAGTATTTTATTTTGTGTATATGTGGCTATGATAAATGAGATTGCTTTCTTAATTTTTTTCAGCTAGTTTATTGTTAGCGTACAGAAACATTACTAATTTTTGTGTGCCGTTTTTGTATCTTGCTACTTTTCTGAGTTCATTTATGAGTTCTAAGTGTTTTTTAATGGAGTCTAGATTTTTCTATATATGAGATCATGTTGTCTGCAAACAGAGACAATTTGACTTCCTCCTTTCCAACTTGGAGGCCCTTTATTTCTTTCTCTTGCCTAATTGCTCTGGCCAGGACTTCCAGTGCTACGACGGATAAGCGTGTTGACAGTGGGCATCCTTGTCTTGTTCCACTACTTAGAGGAAAAGCTTTCAACTTTCCTCATTCAATATGATGTTAGCTATGGCTTTGTCATATGTAGTCTTTGTTGTGTTGAGGTATGTTCTTTCTATACCTAATTTGTTGAGAGTTTTTATCATGAAGGGAAGTTGAATTTAATCACACAATCTTTCTGCATCTATTGAGATGACATACAGTTTTTGTCCTTCATTCTATTAATGTGATATAATGTTTATTGAGTTGCCTATGTTGAATCATCCTTGCATCCCTAGGATAAATCCCACTTGATCATAGCATATAATCTTTTTGTGTACAGTTGGATTCAGTTTGCTAGTATTTTGTTGAGGATTTTTACATCCATGTTTAACAGGGATATTGGCCTGAAGTTTTCTTTTTTGTTATGTCTCTGTATGGTTTTCATATCAGACTAATGCTGGTCTTGTAGACTGAGTATGGAAGAATTCCTTCTCTTTCAATTTTTCTGTTTTTTGGAATAGTTTGAGAATTGGTGTTAGTTATTCTTTAAAATGTTTCATATAATTCAGCAGTGAAGCCATCCAGTCCTGGCTTTTCTGTATTGGGAGATATTTTATTACTGCTTCTATCTCATTACTCATTATTGTTCTGTTCAATTTTCTATTTCTTCCCAGTTCAATCTTAGTGGGTGGTATATTTGTTGGTGTACAGTTGTTCATGATAGTTTTTAATGAGCCTTGGTATTTCTGTGGTTACGATATCTCAGATATTACAATATCTCAGTTATAATATCTCAGATTTTACTTACCTAGTAAAATCTTCTTAGTCTCATTTCTTTCATTTTCTTAGTGGAGTGAGTTTCTTATAGGCAGCATATACTTTTCTCTCTCTTTTTTTTTTTTTTTATCTATTCAGCCAGTCTATATCTTTTAATTGGGAAATTTAAACCATTTACATTCCAGGTTGTTGTTGATAGGTGAGGACTTACTCCTGTCATTTTGTTAATTGTTTTCTGGTTGTTTTATATGTATCTTTTGTTCCTTTCTTCCTCTCTTATTGTTTATCTTTGCAGTTTGGTGGTTTTCCATACTGATAAAGTTTTATTAATTTCTCTTTCCTATATGTGTATCTGCTCAACTAGTGATTTCTATACAAAAGTATAAAAGCATGTTTTGTGATATTTATACAAAAGCATGTTTTTGTGATGTTAGTTATCATTCTTTTGCTTCTAAAAGTAGGCCTCTCTTAAGCATTTCTTGTAAGACTGGCCTAGTGCTGATGAATTCTCTCAATTTTTGCTTGTGTGGGAAAGATTTTATTTCTCCTTCATTTCTGAAGGATAGCTTTGCTGGGTATAACATTCTTGACAGAAAGTCTTTTTCTTTCAGTATTCAAATATATGACCCCATTCTCTACCAGCCTGTGAGGGTTCTGCTGAAATTCTGCTATTGGTCTAATAGGGATCCCCTTATATGTGATGGTGTGTGTCTTTTGCTGTTTTTAAAACTCTCTTTTTGTCTTTGACTTTTGACAGTTTAACTATAATGTGCCTCTGAAATGACCTCTCTGGGTGGAATCAATTTGGAGATTTTTGAACTTGCTGGGTCTCAGTATCTGAATGTCTGTATCTCTCAAAGACTTGAGAAATTTTCAGCTATTATTTCATTAAATAGATTTTCTATGCCTTTTCCAATGCTTTCTCCTTCTGGAATTAATATAATGCAATATTTGGTTGCTTAATGGTGTCCCATAAGTTGGGTTTTTGGGGTTTTTCTCTCGTTCTCTCTCTGTTTTTGTGTGTGTTTTTTTGTTTTTGGTTTTTGTTTTTTTTTTTTTTTTGTCTGATTGTGTTATTTCAAAAGACTTGTCTTCACATTCAGAAATTTTTTCTTCTATTTGATCTAGTCTTTTCTTGAATCTCTCAATTTTATTTTTTCATTTTATTAGTTAAATTCTTCAGCTCCAAGATTTCCGTTTATCTCTTTTTATAATATGTAGCTATGTGGAATTTCTCATTCTGATCATGAGTTGTTTTCCTGATTTTTGTTAAATTGTTTATCTATATTCACTTGTATCTTACTGGGTGTCCTTAGGATCACTATTTTTTATTTATTTTCAGGCATTTCATAGATTTCCTTTTTGGGGGGGTCTGCTATTGGAGAGTTATTGTGCTCCTTTGGAGGCATCAGGTTTCCTTGTTTTTATCCGTGTTTCCTATGTCCCTACATTGATATTGGCACATCTGGTGGTACAGCTAAATTGCATGAAAATCTTATTTTTATGAGTGATGTTTTTTGGGAAGCCCCTTAAATTTTGCACCTGAGACAAATGCTTTACTCTGCACCAGCCCCACCATCTCCAGATATTCCTCGGAAATTGATGGGGCTACTCAGATTGGCCCAGGGAAAGACTCCCCTAGTTTCTGATGTGGAATAGGGTCCATCTTGGGAGCTTCATTTTGTTCCCGATGTTCTCCTTGGAAATATTAATGCACCATTAGGATAAAGATTACATGATCTTCTGCTTATATTCTCATATCATCCCAAATCCCTAATATAACATTCTTTATTCATACTACCTTTATTACATATTTGGTTAAGCCACATTATTATAGAGAAGCTAAGATTCCTACAGATATGTGGATCTGTAAGTGAGAGACCTGCAGAGGGTCAAGCACAGGCGCTGGCCATGGAATACCTTCCGTAATATCATTTCAAATTTTAAACAGCAGCTTAATTTGTGAATCTGAACCATACATTCTAAAACACAAACCTCTCTCCATTCAAATCAACTGAAATTTTCTTCTGGGGTAATACTTATTAAACTGCAACATCAAACAAAATTCAAAAGCATATTTGTATTTTTAAAAAATCCTTGTTCCAACCAGAGTTACAGAAAAATAAAAGGCCATTCACAGAGAACCATCATGTGCTAATGTTAGAAAGGACCCACAAGATTACGTTCTCCATTTTCAACTACAACCCAAGTCCCAGAGGAGTGCAGAGCCGTGTCTGACGGCACGAAGATGGTGCAGGCTCCATGGAATTTGGGTCTCCTGGCTCTCTGCTGGGCACATCCGCAGGTGAGTGGAACCACCTGTTCCTTAAAATTGCTCTCCACCTGCAGCTCCTCTCTCCTCCTTCCCAAACCACTGACTTGTGTCCTAAACTCCACCTGCCCTGGGACTTCATGGGTCAATCCCTCCCTCCTTGTGACGCACCCTCACTGCCCGCACTGCGCCCAGCCCCACTCAGGGCCCTGGAGTCACAAACGTTTGGACTTTGTGATTACTGCCGGATCATCCTGTGGTTTATTTGTTTGCTTATTTACTGCCAAAATCCATCATTATCTCTCCTCCATGTTACTTCCTCACCAAGAACTTAACCTTCACTATTTGGTTTCATTCTCTTAAGTTTGTAAACACTGCATTCTTAAAAACTAGTTCAAACGTCAAATCTAACCGAGTTTCCTGAGTTTGCGCTCATCTCTCTGCCATACACAACCCTCCTGGTCAACGCCCTGGACGCTCCCTGTCGGTGTCTAAACCGGCCCAACACCATCCCATAATATCCTTCCTGCCAGGAGGGTTTCCTCTCTGAGCCGGCATTGGCCTCTTTCTTCTCCTCTGTCTGCACTCACCGTAGTGACCCCCATGACTCCGTTTGGCTGTTCCGGCTGTGATAAAGCACAGTCCACACTTCACGGCCATGTCCTGAGCACCTCTTCAACCCTCTTGACAACACTGTGAGATGGGAGCCACTTTTAACCCCATTTTACAGATCAGGAAACTGAGGCCCCCTCAGGAATAGAAGTGACACAGTTACCGCACCGCAAGACATGCATTCAAACCCAGGTCCCCCGAGTCTGGGTTCTGCCAGCACTTGCTGAAAGCCATCTCCACCTCTGACCACGGAGACTTCCCCGGGCGCTGTCCACCCTGCTTTGCATCCGAATATTGACACACATCGCACAAACCCACTGTGAAAAGCCCCTTCCTCCTCTTCTTCCTTTCCTCAGGGACATTCTCCTTTTCTGTTTCTCAAAATTGTGCATATCCTCCAAAATCTAGTTAAACATTGCCTTCACAAAAATTTCCTGAATCTCGAAATGAAAAAATAACGGTTCCTCCCTGAATTCTGGTACTGGCCTGCACTGCCTTGCAGCGCCGCTCTCATTTTGCTAAATGTGCATATCTGTGCCCTGAGCCTCCCACCCACACTCTAAACTTTATGAAGACAGGACTTGCTGCCACAGTCTTTAGTTCCCATGTCATCGGGCGTACAGTGCAAACGCAATATTTTTAAATGAATGACTCAAGACAATGGAAGTCAGAATTCTCTAGTCTTGGAGAATCATATATAATTTAGTTTTATTACCTTTTAAGGAGCATAAAATAAGCTTACACATAGATATAAACTAAACTAACCACACACGCAGAATAATTATGAATTCAATAAAACATTCTGCAATCTTAAGAACACACGTCAATAACCTTGCAGAGAGGGAAGCCAGAGCGTCGCACGGAGCACAATCGGAAGAGGCAGTTAATATGCCAGGCGGATCCGAGCAGGTTGGTAATGTGATTTGGCTGTCTTAACTGTGTTGAGTGATTACCTCCACCGATCAAGGAGTGGAATGATGGAAAAAACAAAATTACTACTCTCACATTTGATTTCCTTGCGTCCCTGTGACGATGGTGCGTTCTGGTGCATTTTCCATGATGCCCGGGTGGCCGCTGTGGCGGGGAGTTCCCACCTGCACTCCGCCTGTTAGCACACACAATGGATTCGTGCTTTCTCACCACACACCCTTATTTTGGAAAACTATAAATCTCAAGACCACAGGCAATAGCAATACTAAAAATAATCACAAAATGCACATCAGAAATACGCTGTCGTGAGGGGCACGTGAGAAAAGGGCAAGGCCAGGCCTTGAAAATCCTGGGGTGACACTCCCGCCCCAAAGCCCATCTCCAGCATCCTGGACCTGCCACCCCAGACCCGGGTCCCCGAGACGTGAATGTAATACGAGCGTCATTCCATGGTGTCAGACTGCCGTGAAGACGGCGCGGAGGAGCGACACGAGAACACCTGGGAGTGCGCGTGGTCCCTTCCTCTGCCCTTCCCCTGTATTTAAATCCTTTAAGCTTTTTTACAAAGGCCAGTCATTTAAGCTTTCTGGTTTCCAGTTTCTTTCTATGTAAAGTGGAAACAACAGCAATATCATTTGTTATATAGACACACAAGATAATTTTTTTAGCTAAAATTAGCCACTGTATGTAAAACTACTTCATAAATCATTAAGAACAACACGAACGTTGCTTGTAATCTGTCTTCCATGGTGACGTCCTGTTTGCCTTTTACCAAAATCTTGTTTGGGTGTGTCCTTATGTGTATGAGTATGAAATAGTGTATCGATTTATAGGTGAATTTTGATTTGCGTTCACCAGATCTTGGAAGCAACAGATCTCATCATGTTAGCATGTAAGCTAAATACTAAATACGAAATACACACTCCCCTCAAAAATGTTGCCTATGACTACATGACACAAAAATATTCAATTTTTAAGAGAAAAACTGAGTCAATTATCTACAGAGCCCCTGTTCATGATATAAGAATTAGGGATGTGAAAATGACAAAACTAAAAACAAACCACCCCAAACCCCATACAACCACATTTTCATACAAACACTGGGTGTTGGAGCAGCGTGTTTTTTAAGATGATTAAGTGATATGGTTAAACCATTGAAAAACTGTTGCTCTTGTTTTTCTTTTCACCTCCTAAAGATAATTTTACTTGTAACTTCAATAATCATTAATTTCTCTCAACTGTGTATTAAAAATACCTTGTATGTAAAGATACCACGATAAGTGACTGCATTACAAGTTTTGCAGTGTCCAAGGGGCATCTCATAAACACAGCATTTGGTTTTTCATACTTAAATGACTGAAATGGGAATTTCGTTTTATCAGAGATGAGACCAACTGCTTTCCTCCTGACTGGCTGGCGCGAGCCTGGGGAGCCGCTCTCCTGTTCCGCGTGTCCTCAGCGTCCGTGTGGTGCCTGGCACACAGTGAAGCATGCAAGCATCTGATGGATGAACGGGCCATTGAACGATGTCCTCCTGTCCCGTCCAGCCCCCTGGCAAGAGGGCGTCTTGCTTTCCCTCCTCTCTCTGCACGCCGTGGCCACTGTCTTCCGACCCATTCTCGCTTCCTCAGTTCTTGCTTTGTTTTGTTTTGGAAACTTGCCTGAGCTTGTCGATATTCAATTGAATTACTCTACTTACTTCACTGTACATTTGAAATGCGATTTTTTTAAAAGCAAAAGTCTAAATTGAACTTGAAAAGTACAAAAAAAATATGTGATTGTCTAAATAACAACAAAAATAAATATGGAAAGATGCCTCCCAAATAAAGTGACTGCTCTAAGGAAAATATCTGGGCAAAGAGTGAGAAGGATCAGGAAGTATCGGGAAGGAAGCGCGAGCCAAGGCGATGACGGTAATCGGGGAAACGCCACTTCCCAGCAGGGGAAACCGACGGGAAGATGCTCAATGAAATGAAACGTTTTAAACTGTTAAGATGCATCAGATATAGCCACATACATTCACCATTATCACACTGAATTTTAATTTCAAGAGTTGGAAAATAGTATTTTACAACAATTCTCCAAGTGAACAGTTCGAGAATTTGGTGGAAAATTTAATGTTTGCCGCTAAAAAAGAAGTATTTGGGGGAGTAATTTGCAATTGGAATCAATGCAGTGAACCAAAAGCAATACGACAGCTTTGTTATGTTGATAAATCCAGGCACTCATCTGTATCGGGCATATACATATTCCAAAGTGAGTAAGAGACAACCTTTCTTTTGGAAATTTTCTCAATCCATCGGGGCAGGAAAATGAAACGATATCCAGCTCTGTATTTGCATCGTCACCGTAGTTCCAGAATCAACGGGAATGGTCTTATCCTTGTTTGTATGTTGACTTTTCCTAGAATTTCTAACTTGTCACTGATAACCTGCAGGTCACATTTGGCAACTCGAGAACAAGTGGTTGCACTGATGACGTGTCTCTCGCTGTCTCTGAGGCCATGGAGAGAACTGTGAGCCAGTGCCTGCCCTGGGCGTCTGAGAGGTCACGGTGGCTCCACCAAAGCCACCATCACAGGGCCTCCATTTCCCACAGTTTTGTGCCATTCACAATACCTTCCTGATGGTCACCCCTTAGGTAAGAAGATCCTCATTAAATCACGGTAAGAGCAGAATCAGAGGAAGGCCGTTCAGGAAAAGATTTCTGTATTTGAGATTCTTAACTTAGATGCTGATTCAGGTTCTGTTACCTACACGGTGCCACAGCCATGGCCACAGAGCGTCCCCGAGAAGGGGGGACAGACAGGTGCATGTGGGCCGTGGGAGGGACCTGCGAGGGCATGTGGCACTCCATCCCCTGGGATCACGTCTGTCCCCCAGACAAACCAGGCCACCCAGCTATGGGGGCCGGGCCACTGTGGGCAGGGGGTGCAGATGTGGGTCACCTGCCTGCTGCAAACCGTCACACACTCAGAACCGCACCGTGTTATGCCCCTTCCTGCAGGAGATCGAAGAGTGGCAGCCTGGGAAATAGATTCCAAAGAAGAATCTCAGAGTCTGAACAACTTCAAAAGTCCCCAAATCCAATTGTTCTCCTACAGAAGCACCGGCTGAAAGTGCTACGTGTTGCATTTGAGTGGTTGTCAAACAGTGCTCGTTCGTAGAATATAAAGACTACTTCCCAGAAGAACATGAGGCAATCCTCCCTCTTAACATGTTCCTTTACTCTCCTCATCCAACTCTCAGTCTAACTGGACTGACTTGGGATAACGTGGAATATTCTAAATGAACAGGAGTACTTTAAAAATACATGATTCTATTTCTGCAGTCAGATGCTTTGCCATTCTGAGCAAAGGGCAGCAGTAGTGGGAGGACTTAAAATCAGTCCAAAATAAACTGTACCCAGGAACATCCACGGCTTCCCAGAAGGGTAGACCCGCCAGTGGTGTTGCTTGTATAGAAAAAACCAAAGAAAGTCATTTCAGGCGTGTGGTTCACAAACTGCCTCTGCGGCCCGGACCCCTCAGGCCTGGCTGACTTGTGACACCCCGTGATGAACAGTGCCGGCTCCTGCTGCTGTGCCTCGAATGGAGTTAATGTTTCATTAATAAAAATGGCAGAGCCACAGACAAACGTCCTTGGACATACCCCTGATGAGTGCCTTCATATTGCTTTCCAGAGGTGAAATACAGGGTCAAATGTCATGAACCTGGATTGTCCAACAGGGTCACCATTAGCCACACGTGGCCATTTAACTCTAAATAAAAACTAAATAAAATGAAAGTCAGCTCCTCAGGGACCCTGGCCACGTCTCAGGGACCCACAGGACAACATGCTCTTGGCAAAGGCATCACACCCTTGCCCCACAGCAAGGGGCCTCGGCTGGGGTGATTTTGCCCCGGGGACACCCAGTGTGTCTGCCGGCACTGTTAGTTGTCACGGTTGGGACAGGGATGCTGCTGACATCTGGCGGCAGGGCCAGGGACCCTGCCCAACACTCGGCAGTGCACAGGGAAGCCCCCGGCTACGAAAGACCACCCACCCAAAGCGCCAACAGTGCGGAGGTGGGAAACCCCGGCCTGCAGAAGGGCCTTGTTGGCCTCCAGCAGTGTATAAATGTGCCCATGTTTACCACTGGGGTGATTTTAGCTAAAACGTTATTCCTTCTGTTTCCAATATCCTGTTACCATGTGTCTTTCTACGCCTGGGTACCATGAATCATTAATAATAACGAACTTTGAGCTTTATTAACTTCTACTGAGATGGTCCCAGAGTTTTTCAATCTGAACTTTTGATGTAAAATTCACAGTGATTGATTCTCCGTTTTGAACAACCCTAATGTTCCTGAAATATCAATGGGTCATAGTATATTTTCCACTTAATACACTGTTGGATTTTTATTTGCTCTTGTCTAATTATTGTAGTCCATGGGAAAAACTGGCCTACGGATTCCTTTTTTG
This sequence comes from Indri indri, assembly GCA_004363605.1. Taxonomy (NCBI): domain Eukaryota; kingdom Metazoa; phylum Chordata; class Mammalia; order Primates; family Indriidae; genus Indri; species Indri indri. Next base: position 43,735 of record RJWJ010001336.1, read on the forward strand.
TGTGTGCTTGGTCAGGTTTGGCAACCGGGGTTATGTTGACTTTGCAAAATGAATTAGGACAAGGACTAATTGTCTTCTCTGGGGAAAGTAAGAAGGGTAGTATGTATTTCCTGGAAGTTTGAAATAATTTCCTTTACAGAGGTCCAACAAAATGCAGTGACCCCTCCTTATCTGCGGTTTCACTTTCCATGGTTTCAGTTACCCATGGTCGATTTCGGTCCAAAAATATTAAATAGAAAATTCCAGAAATAAATAATTCATAAGTTTTAAATTACAAGCCATTCTGAACAGTAAGATGAAATCAGAACCACCCTGCTCCTCCTGTGTGTGGGACGCGAGCCGTCCCTTGGTCCAGCGTGTCCACGTGGGGGAAGCCACCGCCCGTCCGTCACTCAGCAGCCATCTCAGCTGTCAGATCCACTCTCGGGGCACCGCAGGGCTCGCTTCCGAGTCATTCTAGTCTCGCTTAGGAACAGCCCCAAAGTGCAAGAGTCGGGGTGCTGGCCAAAGAAGGTGAGTGTAGTGCAAGGTATTCGAGCGAGAGGCCACACTCACGTAACTTCTACTACAGTATGTTGTTGTAACTGTTCTTTTATCGTTGTTACTGTGCCCACCTTACACATTGAACTTTGCCATCGGCGTGTACGTTCCGGAAAAACATAGCGAATGTGAGGTTTGGTGCAGGTTGCGTATCCCTTATCCAAAGTGCTTGGGGCCAGAAGTGTTTCAGATTTCAGATGGGAATATCTGCACACGCATGACGAGACGTCTTGGCATGTCTAAACACGCCACTCACCCATGCTTCCCAGACACTGTATGCTCACAACCTGAAGGTAATTTTGTTTCTCCCTTGGGGACACTGAATAAACTGCGTTTTGACTGTGACCCGTCACGTGAGGAGAGGTGTGGAGTTTTCCGCTTGCGCTGTCCTACTGGTGCTCAAAAGTACTGGGTTTGGGGGCATTTTGGATTCCAGATGTTTAGATCAAGGCTGCTGAGCCTGTATCCTCCTGGGTTTCAGGCATCCAGTGAGGTCTCGGAACATTTCCTCCAGAGGACAAGTGGGGACTACAGTGTTCCAGACGGAATGTGTCACCTGATCGATCCCACCGCAGGTCACCACAGGTGTGGGAGCTGTCTCTGGACATACGTGGAAAGGGGAGTCCTGAGTGCATGTCTGAGGGCACAGGGAGGGGCAGCTGCGGTGGTGGCCCAGGCAGGGACCACGTCCTTACGGTCCTTCTCGGTCAGCGAGAGCCCTGTGCCGTGGGGTGGAGCAGCGCAGCGGCTGGGAGTCTCCTCCTACCTGCTCTGTCACCCAACACTGGTTCCAGGGCCCCGCCTGCCTGGTTGCGGACACTTCCACGGGCAGCCGCGATGACAAGCAGAGAGAACCAAGACGGGCTCTCCGTGGTGAGCGTGCTCATCAGCAGTCAAATGGAAGTTGCAAAAGGGCGAATCAGCCACACTTTACGCTGGAAGATCTGCTTTATTTCAGCCTAATTTGGTCCTCCTCCCTTTGTGTTCTAATGCACTTCACCGCGTTCTTTTTTCTATTATCCACACTGCAATTTTTATTCCTTTTTTCCTCATATTAGTCCCACGTTATTGATTTCTGTTTCTTTGAATGCATGTCCCACTTACAGCCTTTCCTGCTCAGAGGATCACTGAAGTGGAAGGAGCGTATAATCCAAACCCTTCATATCACAAACAAGGAAATTGGTGGTTCAGAGCAGTTTGACTATTTGCTCAAGATCTCACAATAATCGCGCCCCCTCAGGCCTGACAGTTAGCTTCCATAACCTGCAGTTTCGTGTCAGTACTGGATCCTGTGTCGTGTTTATTGTGTCACGTTCGAGGATAATATTAATATGCACATCTGTATGCAATTTTACACTTTAACACCTGCAGATATATGCAGATGTAGATGTGTACAATTTAAAAACAATACATGAAACTGTGAGGTAAGCAGGCTGATATTTTAAAGACACAGAAAAAGAGGTTTTGACAGGCAAAATGCCGTGTCCAGCGTCCAGCGGTTGCTGCAAAGCAGGTGCCGTTGTGTCCAGGCCTCCCGCCCCTGCCTGTGCCCAGAGTCTCGCTGTGGCAGGACAGCCACACCGACAGCCACCCACCTGCGCACCTGCTCGGCCCCCTGCTCGTACCCACCTGACCGTGGCACTCACACAGGTGACAACAGAAATGAACGGGCACAGGTAGGCCTGTTCCTCCGCCTCCCACTGCCTGGAGAAACTCCACGCTGCGCCTCCCCATCCTCCGCTCCCCCAGCTCGCACCGCACTTCCCCATTTTGTGATTCCCGAGTCCCATCACCACAGACGGTCGGGTGTGCAGTGACCAATTCACGTTCCAGCTATGGCTGTGCTACTGTGAGGAACCGGAGACATCACCAGGGCACATCACAGAGACGAGGGAAGCACGGCTTCTTCAGTTTTCATGGATGACGGGGACTCGCTGCCGGCGCCCAAGGCCTGCCCTGCTTGTCACCAGGCGAACACTAATGGGGAGGCAAGGGGAAGAGAGATGTGTCAGGTCTCGGCAGCATCGGTTCTGGGACGGCGGCGGGGGTGGGGCAGGAGTCAGGGTTGCAGGTCCAGCGCCTGTCCCTCCAGCCGCCCACGCAGTGCAGTGGAGAAGGGCGGCATCCTCCAATCCAGACGGTCAAACCATTCAGTAAGGTGCAGACATACGTATTTTGTTTCTTGGTGCTTGTCGTTGTCTTTGGTGAAGAGACGACCTTTTCAACATGATTCTTGGGACAATTCACTCACCAGGATCTCGAAAAGTCTCGCACCTGCGTGAAATTACTCAGCCAGACACGAAATCACACAACTGAACCACCTGGCCAGAGGCCGCGATGCGCAGTTCGCGTCGTCTCTTGCACGTTTTCATCGTGACTGGCCGAGCGCGGCCCAGTGGCCTCCCCCTGCTGTCCTGCCTCACGGCTCCTAGGCAAACGCAACAGACAGAGCGAGAGACTGTGAGGCTCTTTGGAAACATCGGGATTCCTCAGCAAACAGATGCAGGTACGCGGTGGGCCCGTGACTCTCTCTGACAGAATTCTCAAAATACTCGACTGCGCCAAAGCGCCCGGCATGGAATCTCCTCCCACCCTGGCTCCCCAGAGAGGCACCTGGATCACAGACACCCACGATCTTCAGCGTCAAGCACCTCAATCCTGCACAGCCCCGCCAGTTCCACATCCACACCGCTGGGCGGATCTCAACACTGCTGTTTTCCCAGAACCGGCTCGTCAAGGGTCAGCGATGGTCTCCCTTTTGGCATCTTGTCTCTGACCTCTCCTCAGTCCTGGACCTCGTCTCCCCTTCAGTCATGAGGGTCCCAGAGTCCAGCTCCAGACCCCTGACTCTGCATGTCCCCATCTGAGCCACCTCACTCATGCCCAGGAACAACTGTTGCCTCCAGTCTGAGGACAGGCAAACCTGCAAACCCCGTCATTCCACTCCAGACATGCACCTATCCTGCTCCCCACGTCCCCTCGGGAAGTCCAGTGGTGCCACCAAGTAAACACGCTGAACCCACGCTTGGTCCCCACGCCTCTCCTGGGAGTCCTCACTGCTACAGCCCCTAGGTGTCTACATCGTAACTGTGAGACCAGCTGCCGCAGAGAATGTCCCAACACCTTCCCGGCTGGCCTTCCTGCCATCAATGCAGAAATGAGAGGCATATTTCTAAAGTTCATAACTAACCACACTGCCTGCTCCATAATCCCTGCAACGATTGTCTCCATTGCTCTCAGTTTAAATGTCAAACTCCTTAATAAGGGATTCAAGATTTCTCACATCACCTGTGCTTACTTGAGTAACCCTCACCTCTACAAGAATGAGCGCCGTAGTTGGCCGTGTCCTCTGTCACTATGGACTTTTCATGAAGTGGCTTCCCAGAAGCCCTGGTCCACCTCCTTCCCCCCAGCAGTGTACTCAATCCTTTGTTATATCCTGTTTCCAAAAAACTCAACTCAAATTCAGCAATATAGGGAGGTTGAAAATAAAAAGATGGAAAAAGAAATACTGTGCAAACATTAACAACAACCACAGAAACACAGGAGTGGCTACAGTGATATTAAATAAAGTAAACTTCAGAGCAAAGAAAATTACTTGATACAAGGAAACATATCCCACAATGATAAAGATCAATCCATAAGAAGAAATAATGAACCTAAATGTATCCACAATAAAAAAAACAGTCTCAAAATACATTTTAAATGTATTTAAACCTAAAACAAGAAAGAGGCAAATCCGCAATTATATTTGGGGGCTCCGACAGCCCCTGCCCTCCATAAGCCACAGACAGGGCTACAGCGTATGACGCCAGCAAGGAAAGGGAGGAGCGAAAGCTCGGTCGGCCAACAGGGCCTCACTGCACAGACAGAACATCCCACGACAGCAGCCGCGGAGCACACATTTTTGTCAAGCACCCCTCAAATTCCATATACTGTGACAAATTCAGCCTTCAACCAACGTGAAAGAATTGATATATACAAAGTTCTCTGACTATAATGGAATAGAAGTAGAAATCCATAATAGAAAGATGACAGGAAAATCTCAAATACTCAGAAATTAAGAACACACTTCTAAATAAGCCTTGGATCTAAGGAGAAGTTTCAAAGTAAACAAAAATATATAAAAGTGAATGAAAATAAAAATAAAACATAAGAAAAATGTATGAAATACAGCTAAAGCCATGCTGAGAGGGTAATTTATAGCACTAAAATGCTTACATGAAAGTGGAGGAAAAAGAAAGAAAGTTCTCAAACCAATATGTTCCACCTCAAAAAACTAGAAAAAAGTTGTTAAATAAATCTTAAGCAAGCATGGGTAAGAAAATTATGAAGCTAAGAGCAGAAACCAATCAAATTGAAAACAAGAAAACAATAGATAGGAGTGATAAACTCAAAACTGATGATTTGAAAAAATTAATAAAATTCATAAACCTCTAACAAGGCTGACAAAAATACAAAAGAGAAGACACAAATCACCAATGTCAACATGAAACAAAGGATATCACGATAAAACTTGCACACGGTAGGAGAATAACAAGGGTGCATGACGAGCAAGTTTAGATTCAGGAACTCAACACCTCAGAAGAAAAGGACCAAAACTCTGAAAACAACTAGGTAACAAACTCAATCAAGATAGAATAGGTTATCTCAATAATCTCGTAATTATTATAAAAATTGAATTTATAATGTAAACCCTCCTGAAAAAGAAATCTTCAGGCAAAAATGGTTTTACTGGAGAATACTACCAAATATCTAAAAAAGGAATTAACAACAAATTTACACAATGGCTTCCAGAAATTAGAAGTGAAGGGGACACTTTCCAATCTATTTTATGAATCCTCTATGGCCCTCATACCAACATTAGACAGAGGCACAAGCAAAGAAAACTGCACACCTGTATTGTTCATGAACTTTGATGCAAAACTCCTCAACAAAATATTAGCAAATCATATTCAACAATGTATAAAAAGAATTATGTACCACGGCCAAGCGGGATGTATTTCAGATATGCAACGCTGGTTCAATAATTGAAAATCAATCAATGTAACACACCATGTCAACAGACTAAAGAGGAGAAATCATATGATTGATCATATAAATTGATGTGGAACCATCTGACAAAATCCAGCAGTCACTCCAGGAAGTCAGGAACGGAGGGCAACTAACGAAAAGTGATAATCTAACGTAATCTAACATGGGCACCAACAAAATGCCTGCAGTTAACGGGTACTTAACGCTGAATGACCAAACGTTTTTGCCTCAAGATTGGGAACAAGACAAGGATATCCGCTTTCATCACTCTCATTCAATATCATACTGTAGTTTCTAGCCTATGCAATCAGCCGGAACAAGAAATTTAAAAATCAAATTGAAAAGGAAGAAATAAAACCTTGTCCATTTGTGGATGACGTGGTCTCACATGTAGAAAGTATCAAGGAATCTACAAAGAAAAGCCTCTTGGCACTAACAAGCTGGCTCATCCTGGTTGCAGGATACAAAGGCAACACTCAGAAATCAAGCACGTTCTACACGCTAGCAATGAGCACACACAGAAATTAAAACTAAATACACAATGCCATTTACAATCATGACAAAGAAATTTAGGTGTTTAGATATAAACCTAAAAGACGTACAGAATCTGTAGGTTGACATTTCGATACGCTGATTACATAAACCAAAGACCTAAGTAAAAGGGGAGGCACATCCTTTTCACGGGTTGGACGACCTGATGTGGCAAAGACGTCATTCTCCAAATCGACATATACGTTCGACGTAATCCCTATCAACGGGTGAGTGAGCTTTTTGTAGACACAGATAAGCTTATTCTAACATTCAGCAGGAAAAGTGTAGGTCTTAGGTGAGTGGAAACAATGTTGAAAAAGGAAAATAAAGGGTGAGCAATTGTTCAAGTTGGTGCTGAGTCTATGACAACTCTGACGTGCGATGCTGGTGTTGGGGCAGACACACCCATCGGTGGTGACATAGACTCGGGCCAGGACGAAGGCATCTGAAGGTGGGAAAGCCGTCATGGGCCCGGCCAGGTGAGTGCAGTGGGCCATGGAGAGATGAGTGTATTCAGATGCCAGTAGAGCTGGGAAGAGGCTGGGCTGGGAAGCAAGTGGCATAGGTGGTGGAGTGTTCTAGAAAGGCACCGGAAGGGAAGGTGGGGGACAAGAGAGGGCGGAAGTCAGCACACATTGTCATGGCCAGTTTCCAATAGAAGAGAAGCTGGGACTTAGGCGCTGCTCAAGGGCCACACTGGGGTCCGAGGAACCCATGGGGGACGGCACACCTGCGCTGCAGCAACACAGCAATGCAATGGTGCGGGGCCTTGGAACCATAGGGGTTTATCCTCCCCCAGTTCCTGAGGCTGGAAGTCCCCATCCCAGCTGTCTGCAGGGCTGTGCTCCCTGCGACAGGTCCAGGGCAGGGCTGGTCCCTGCCTCTTCCCAATCCAGCACTTTCCCGGCAATCTATGGCGTCCCCTGGCTCAGGGCTGCATCATACACCCCTCTGCATCCACCGTTGAATGGCTCCTTCCTGTGTCTCTGTGGCTTCGTGTGGCCGTCTCATAAGGACACCAGTCTGAGGATCAGCACCCTCTGCTCTGCCGTGGCCTCATTTTAACTAATTACAGCTGCGAAGACCCTGCTTGCAAGTAAGATCTCATTCTGAGGTCCTGGGTAGACATGGGGGCACCGTCTAACCCACTGCAAAGGGTGGGCAGGAGGCTAGCGGGCCAGGCCACCAGGCCAGCAGGGAGCAGGAGGGGTCAGTGCCCTGGGCTCGCTCAGATAACGCCATGCCCTCCTCACAGGCCGGGCATCACCCCACACTCGGCGCGTGTCTGGTCTGCGCCTGCGTTTGCGTCCTCCCACCTGGTCTGCGGCGCGGCCCTGAGCTGGGCGGGGAGACGTCTGCGAGGGGCGCCCGCCTGCCCCGACGGCGGCTTCCGGGACACTCCGGAGTGCAGAGCACGAGGGCGGCACCTCTGTCCCGCCGTCTCTGTGAGAGGTCTGTATTTTTCTCCTAAATACATAAAATAACCCCCTACCCTTTCCCTGTGAGCTGTTTTCACAGGGAGGGTGAATGTGAAGTCGCCCAGAGAGGGAACCAGCTTGAGAACGACTTTGCTTTCGTTTGCTCTCCCCGTGCTGCCCAGAAAAGCATCGTCCTGCCGCGAGTCAGCAACAGCTTTGGCCGACGAGAACCAACAGCCGCCTCTTCTCCAGGCTCAGCGCCGACTCCGCGCCCGGACGGTGGACAGCGCGGCGACGGAAGGGTGAGTCGTCCCGCCGCAGGCGAGTCGCGCCGGTTCCCAGGCTGCACTTGGCCCTCTGGGGGCCGTGCCGGCCACCAGCCACGGCGAGGGTCCCGGCTCTGCCTCCTCGTGTCGGCAGAGGGAGCCTGGGTGCGTGGCCAGGGCTGTTACCGCAGGACAGTAACGGACTCGGCTCCGCCAGAGACGAGATGGAAACAGCCTCCGGCCAGTGACCCCTCCCGCACCGCAGGGGGCGTTCGCGCCGTCCGTGGATTGGCTCGGTGGGAATTTCCCTCGAAGATGAGGAGCGGTCAGAAAACACCCTCCGCACGTTCAGTGTCCTCCTCATACGCGCTCGACATATCTCTTTAATTTTTTTTTGTTTTTTTCCTTCAAAGACAGTTCAGTTTAATAGGAATGTTTTACAATTGCTGAATTTATAATATTGTTTATAAAAGGGAATTAGGACTGGTGTGTACCGATAAAAATGGTATAATAGTGATTTTTTAATTGTCAAAGAAGAAATAATAACAAAATAATGTCCCTGTTACAGGGGAGGGAGGATAGAAGAGAAAGCAAACTTAAAATAAAATTAAAATCCTATAACAACAAAATGTGCTAAAATGTGATTTTTCGCCCTTTAGAGAGGTGAGGTGACAGGGTTTCTGTCTATGAAACCAAATGTTTACAAATATTCAAGCCCATAAATTTGAAGAGAAACTGAATACAGAAAATTCTTGTTAATGCAGTACATTTTCTGGTAATTTTATAGTCCAATTTTCAGTGATTCCCCACAGAACAAATGCAGTTCAAAGGCAATTTTATAAAGTACTTTGCAGATAACTATTATCTGCTAATTATTAGAAATTGCATGTTGTTGTTAATTGCATAAATAAATTGTTTTATCTGAAAGCCATTAAAAAAAGGTTTGGTGTTTGAAGCATATATAGTTTTGATGTTCCTGTATAAAAACGTTTAACTGTTTAACTCTAAAATAATGACATGCTGCTTTTAAGACAATTTCTTAGACTAATGGATTACGGAGGGGGAGATCCCCAAACATGTATTTTATTTTATTTGCATGACATACTTCGGCTGATTATAAATCTTCGTGGAAAGAAAGATTGCAAATATTTTATTAAATATATTAGAATGGTAGCCATGCAATGCAATTCTGTTAAATCCTGAAAGGCGATTTCTATAAACATTTCCTCTTTTTCCCAAAATAGTCTTCATTAAAAAAAAATACTGCTCTATTTTATTAGTATATTTCACTCATAATTAGCCATAAGAGAAATATATCTGTGGGGACTGTTGCCGTTCATTTTCTATGAAATAATTCGGAAAAGGAGCTTAATAGAGTGCTGTAATAGCATTTGAGAGCAAGGTGCCGGGGTCATTTCCGTAGCTTCCCAAGCGAGCAGGTGCCGTGGAGGCAGTGGGTGGGATGCACGCGTCCCTCCCGGAGCCCGGCCGCCAGGAGTTCCCGGCCACGGACAGCACAGGAGCACTTGCTTTCAGGAGAAACGAGTAGGCAGGGCGTCCCCAGAGACACGAGTGTGCAGAGAGGAGGGTGCCATGTCCATCCCACTCCCTAGGAGATGGTGCCTGGGCCCGGACCTCGCCCGCCCAGCACTGGGGAGGGAGATTCTACAGAGACCAAGGAAAACAGGAGGAAGAAAGCACACACCTGTGTGGGTAAAAGACACCTGTGCAGGTGGCACACACCTGTGCTGGTGAAAGACACTTGTGTGGGGGGCACACACCTGTGCGGGTGAAAGACACCTGTGTAGGTAGCACACACCAGTCTAGGTGGCAGACACCTGTGCGGGTGGCACTGTGGTGCCAGCTGGGGGCTGACGGGGCCCCAGCAGGAGGCACACATGTCCTCAGTGATGGAGAGGCCTAGTCCACACATCGTGAAAACGTCCCTCCACACTGCGGTGAAGGACAGCAGCTCCTCCTCCCTCCACACACAGACCCTGGGGCGGGCAAGGAAGAAGCGTCTGCTCCCTGGATAAAGAAACGCAGACCAAGCTGCGCTCCTGGCCACAGAGGGCACAGGAACGACACAGGTGCCGGAAACTCAGCGAAGGAGGCCCTGGGAGTGCCTGCCTGGGAGCCGGGCCCTGGAGAGGTGAGGCTCTCAGGCGTCAGGAGCGGCTTTGATCAATGAGCAGAAACAGCCACAGAAGGCGCATCGTCCCGGCGTGCAGAGCCTGTGAGCACAGCAGGGACAGCCAGGGACGGGACGGGTGCGGAGCCTCCAGCAAACAGCTCCTTCTCTGCTGGATACACAGGCTGTCTCAGAAGTGTGACCTCAGAGAGTGAGCAGGTGAATGAATGAATGACTGAGTTTGGACTCTGTCAAAACACTAAGCAAGTACAGAGGGCACTGCCACCCCACGACAATGAGAAAGTTCCAGGAACCAGGGCACTCTTTTTACCAGCGTATCTGCTGCAGCTGCGCTAGTCAGCCATGGCTGCTGTGACCACACGCCACAGATGGGCGCGTACACAGAATTGTTTCCTCAGAGCTCCAGGGGCCAGGGGTCCGAGATCCAGGTCTCCCAGGGCTGGTTCCTCTCTCCGTGGCTTGTGGATGCCATCTCTCTGGGTGCGTCTATGTCCTTGTCTCCTCTTCCTCCAAGGACGCCAGTCATATTGAATTAGGGGCCACTCCAATGACCTCATTTTACCTTAATTCCACTTTATAAAGACGCTTTCTCCAAATCCAGGAGAACCACGAGGTCGTGGGGTTAGGACTTCGCATGGATCTGGAGTGGGGCAACCAGCCATGACAACGCCCATGAATGTTTTAGGCAGCAATTGCCGGTGTTCACTGACAGTTGTTCGTTCTTCCCACAGACGTCACGTATCCACCATGTGTCAGAGTCGGGGTCTCAGCAGGTGGATAGGAGCCAGTGGCGTTGCGAAAGGTATCCTGTGGGACACCTGGGGGGCTGTGAGTGCCGCCGGGACAGGATCCGCATTTTCCTTATCACTCTCGAGTCCACACAGGCGTCGAGAAGGAAGGAAACAGGGTGAGGGAGAAAGGGCAGAGGCCATAATCTCGATGAGCCCAACCCCAAGGGACACCAGAGGACGAGGAGCCACCCAGACATGGGTGTGTACGCACTTGGGTGTGTAGTTTTATGCTACCATTTTTCATCGAAGTCAACAAAAACCACCAGTGTCATCAAAGACCAAGTCACCTGCAGGTCTTCAGCGCACCTGTGACCACACATAGGTGCTCCCTCCCGCTGGGCCCGCACGCACCCGCCCCGCCTCCCAGGCCGCCTGCCTGGCCCCAGCGCCCGTCCTCCATGGAAACCGCCCCTGCCCCTGTGGATTGAGATGAAACTTGTGGTGGGGAAGCGTGGTGGAAACAGCCCAGCAGTGGGACTCAGCAGAACTGGAAGAGACTCCTGGGCTCGAGAAGTACTTGTGTTTCTCGTCCTCTGAGCGGGGCCTCCTCCTCCATGTTTCTCCCGCTGGGACGCACGGAGGCTTCCAGACACCATAGAGTCAACACCGTGAAAGCTACAAGTTCTCAGGGATGCCCCACTCGTGTCATCAGTTCACACTTTTCAGTGCTGGTCACGACCTTTCATGCTATGCTTTGTGGTCACAAAAAGCCTTCGTGTTACCCCAGAGCAGCGCGGCTCCCGCTAGAGCCACGTCAGCTGTGGGGGAGCCACCGCCCCTCCCTACCCCGCTGTCCGCAGAAGCCTGAACACTCCCGGTTCTCAATGGTAGAAGCCACAAGCTGGGCTGAGAGGGCACCTTGGTCTCAAGGACAAAAGGGTCATTCACCTGGGTCCCAGCCCGGGAGAGATGGGGAGAGGTGTCGGCCGGGCAGCAGGGTCTGCAGGCCGCAGGTGGGCTTCCCAGGCACCTGCTCACAACTGCTGCCCTGAGGTAGAAGCAGCAACAGGCGGGACAGGGAGTGGCCGCCTCTCCTTCCCGCACCCCAGGGCAGTGGGACGTGGAAGGACCCGGCACTGCACAGACATGGGGGCCGGAGGGGACTGTGTGGGCTGGAACCCAGGTCCCCGCCCTGCCACCTCTCTGCATCCGGCTGCACCGTCCACTCCTCGGAGAGCCCTAAGGGGACTTTCTCCTATAGGGCTGCTAACGCTGGTGAGTGTTCTCAAATCCCAGGCACTGGCCAAGCCTAAAGTTTCTTGTTTTATGAGATCTGTTGAGATCACCTCTCAAGGGGCCATGTTTGAAGGTGTCAGTCAAATTGATGAGAGAAAGGACAAACTCATTAATTAATTCACTTCGGAGCCGAGTTCCGCACGCCAGCCTCAAGCTCAGAGTGGGTTTTTATGGTTGAGTTGTAAATCCCTCACAAGTGGGGCTTGGTATAGACAAGCTGTCAGCGCTGTAAATGCCATGGCGTCCATGGGCGCGGGGCCGTCGTAAAAGGGGCGTCGACTCCCGGGCCTCTCGGGCAAGCTTAGGTTCAGACCTTTGGCAGATATTCCGAATGATTACAGTTTTAATTACCAGGCTCCGCGACACCACCGCCAGCCCCACATGTCTCCACGGCAGCGCCCCACAGCGAGACGCGGGCCGGTTCCGACTAGAGGTGACGACCTGCAGTTTTATCTCCCCATGACCCTGCACTTCGGGCAGAGGAACCGGCGCACAGCAAGGAATCGGGACTCCTTTGCCTCTGCCCAGTGAGAGGAGCGGGGCCGTCTCCGGGGCCTGTCGCAGACATCAGGGAATCCCCTGCCCAGGCCATGTGCACCCACGGCAAGCGCTGCTTCTCCTCCGGGGGCGCAGCAAGGCTCACTTACCGCCATCTTTCAGAAGTTTGCTCCGTTTTGTTTTGTTTCACCTCAGATAAGTGGAGTGACAGGCAGTCTGCCCTGGGTTTCTGTGGAAAACTGTCACATACGCAGCACCCCCACACATAGCCCCGAGATGCACAGGCTGGAAGAGCCTCCTTCCCACAGCACACTGCCCACCCTCCGGAACAGGACCACGTCACTGCAAGGCCATGGCTGGCGGTCCTGGGGCCCCGGAGGCAGGGCCCACGGTCTGCTCCACTCTTCCTGCCTCAACTTCCCTGTCTTAACACCACGTGCTCCACACTAGTCTGTCTTCTTGCCACACGCGACCTGGACAACCCCACGCCAGAACCACCAGTGCCACAGACACAAGTTAGAAATTCAGCAAAGTACGACAGAACACGAGGCAGAACAACCCGGATGGCAGGGAGTTGGCATGGACGTGACAAACGCCGCGCGCGGCATCTCTGTCCTCCTGGTGTCATGCGGCATCAGGAGGAACAAAGACCCCCCCTTTGCTGCAGATCAGGTTTGGACCACTGGAAAGGTATCACAGAGACCAGCCCTTGCTAACTCTGGTCAGTGATCATCCTTGTGGCCAGAAGGAGCTGCCCCAGGTCTCTGCTGCCCTGGAGAACACCGCACGCTTGTGTTTACACTCAGGAGGCCGTTCTGCCGTTTCTCTGGAGAACCCTTGTGATTGTGAGCCATGCTCGGGGATCCCGTGGAATCTAAAATAGCGTGGCCGCTGGTCTGGCGTATTAGCAGCTGTGATTTCTTCTGACATCCACTCCGTCTGCGGTGAAAGGGAGTGGAGGGAGCAGTGGGAGCCCTGCCACCAGGATGTCCCTGAGACACAGACAGGAAGGTCCCAGCAAGGCCCTCAGGGTCTGGGCTGGGCCTCCCCCTGGCGGGGCCCCCCCACCTCCCCAAGCCCTGGCCGCCCTGCGTCATTGTGTCTGCGCTCGCTGACGCCCACCGTGCTCTCTCCGGGCCCCGGGCCTGCTCACGCTTTGCCTCTGCCTGTAAGAGCAGCCCCCTCACTGCCAAGGGCAGATTAACTCTTCACCCTTAAGGATTTTCCAAGGAGCTTCCTGGGACACCCCCACTGCCCCGTTGGAATGGCGCCCCCACCTTTATGTTCTGGAACGTGTCGTGCGGCCGACTCCAAAACGACCATCTCGCACGGTGTGTTCAGATCCCCTGGTAACATCCCGTGTTCCCGTCAGGGCGAGGCAAGGGCTGAGGCTCGTTCACCACTGTGGGGCCAGAGCTGAGCACAGCACCCGTGAGAGCAGGGCCAAGGACCTCCACCCCAAGGCGGGTCCCTTGGCCCCGTGGCACTCAGCGTGCTCGCAGTCAGTGAGGAGACACGTGGCCTGATGTCAGAGCCTGCCTCAAGGTGGAACTCCGTGTCACAGTGATCGATCGTCAGCAATCCCTTCTGCCACGTGAGTGACGCGCACCTGGCAGGAGACAGAGCTAAGGCAGGCGGGCGGCCAGGGACAGCTTAGGGTGGCTCTGGCCCACCTGCCCAGTCATTACCTGGCATCCCTTGTGCAGGCACCTGAGAAAGCCACCTCACTGTGGCCAGGGAAGGCCCAGGGAGTGGCGCCTGCCAGCTTGTCACCAGTGCAGTGGTGACAGCCACCACCGGCCCTGCCAGGCCTCTGCAGGAGGCTTCAAGGTGGAAACAGGGTGGCCACGCCTCCTCCACAGAGGGGTGGTCCTGCCCTTTCCTGCGCAGTGCCCCAGGGTCGCGTGACGACAGCTATCTGCAGTGCAGACATGGCCGTGAAATGGCTAATTTGCCGCAGTAGTGGGGGGTCTCTGCCCTCCATCCCACCCCGCACTCCCCGCCGCCCGCAGCCCCGCCCGGCACCCTGGCCTGGACCAGGGCCCCACGAGTGCATCTGTTCCTCCATCAGGTGCCACCAGCAGGGCAGGGCCGTTCCGTGTTGTTTAGCATGTTGGGGATCTCTCGTGTGCTCTTTTCTTTTCATTGCATTATTTTCCCAAATGAAATGTAATCCAAACCAAAACAAACTCCTGGAATTTGTGGATGGACTTTCTTCTTCTCCTGTTTCCCAGCTCACTGAATTGGCACCTAACAGGCTGCTGTCCAGACAGGCCACGGACGGCAGGCACACGGCCGGGGCTTGGTGGCCCAGAGGCAGCTCTGCATGCAAGCACCCCATGTCCTGCATCGCTGCCCTGCGCCCTCCCTGTGGCTGTCTTTCCGGGGGCCCTGTCAGCAGCGAAGGGCGGCGGGTGGGCAGTCGGCTGATGGCAGAGGCGTGTTTGTGCCACGGCCTGTCCCCAGCGCTGCTGTCGAAGCCGCTCTCACCGTCCAGTGCCAGAGCGCCGCCACGTCCCGCTCTTTCTTCCCTCCAGCTTTCATGTGACCCCCCCAGCTAACAAAACTCCCCACGCTGGGAGTCAGCTGAGCGCAGACAAAGAGACCTTTCTACTCTGCAGCAACCGCACAGGGCTCCGGCACCAGAATTTACAGCCGCTTTCTCTTGAAATGCTTGACATTTCCCCACAATTTCTTAGATATACTTGGTGGGCAAAGTGCGTCATCTGTTTGAATTTATCGCACAGAATAAGCCATTTTCTCCACTTTAATGTCATCCCCTCGGTAACCAGGAGGTCGGAGGCAACAACGCAAAAACAGCAAATTTGTCAATGGAATGTGCGGAGCCGGGTATAAATTTATCTTGTCCTAATCCCCAGCCCCTTTCAGCCCGCGATTTCTCATATGCATATGAGAATTTTCTGGGTATGGCTTTCTCACACATTTCACTGTCCCCAGACAGGGCTCAGGCCGCCGCGGAGCAGCCGGGCTCCTCTGACTCTTTTTGTTAAAGTGCAATACAGTGACTTCGCTGCCTAATCGTCGTTTATTGGAGACCCCAGCAACGCCACCCGTGACTTTCACATACTGGGAGCATAACTCTATGTTCTGAAAAAACACAAATCAATTTGTTTTTAAGTTTAGTCAAGAAATAGGCCCTTGCGCTGGCGGCTCCACAAGTGTCCACCAGGGCTTGTGATGCAACCCCTCACCCGAGCTCTGGTCCTCAGTGTCCCCTGTGGGCACCCGCGTGGGGCCTCAGCTCTGCAAGGCCCAGACGCACCGAGCCTGGGGTCTCCTCGGGTCTCGCCTCGCCGGCCAGAGTACCCCACCCACCCCCAGAGGCTCCCCCTGGGACATCCCTGCAAGCCCCCCGAGGGCAGGGCCAGGTCTTCCGCCCCTGCCGCCCTGGGCCCATCTGCAGGGACCGCTCGGTAAACATCAGCCCGCAAGCACACGCGCAGGGAACCAAGGTCTCAGAATGCCGCGGTGCCTGGCCCTACCACACCGCAAACCGTCGCCACAGGCGCCACAGGAGTGGTCAGGAGTGCAGCCTCTTTGCCAGCAGGGTTTGACCTTTGCTCCCCACCATGGCACCCTGGCTGATGACACCCTCGTGGTGGCGCAGCAAAGGCTGTGGCACGGAGGAGCGGAGTGTGGCTGTGAGGTGCTGGGAGTTGCTTCCCTCCTCCCTCCTGCCTGTGCTGGGAAGCGGTGAGGACCAACAACAAGAGGCTTCATGGTGCTGCGGTTCGAATTGTCCCCAAGGTTCTTGTGCTGGAAACCTAGTTCCTTTGTGGCAGTACTAAGCGGTGGGGCCCGTGAGAGGTGCTGGGTGCCATCATTGCAGGAGTGGGCTGGTCATCGCTGGCATGTGCTCCTGACAGAAGTGTGAGTCTGGCCGCCATCTGATCTCAGTCTCACGTGCTGCTTCTGTGGTGGGGTGACCCTTGCCAGATGCCAGTGCCGTGCCCTTGAACTTCCCAGCCTCCAGAGCCACGAGCCAAATGAACTTTCATTGTCTATAAATTACCCACCTGTGGTAGGCTATTATAGCAGAGAAAATGGACTAAGCAAAGGAGGGATCGTAAATGCATTCTACTCTATTTGCAAAAGGAAGTTAGAGTCGGCAACCTTGCTGGCGTCACCCTGCTGCCCACGCTGCCTGGTCAAGACCCCTGGGCTTCCTCGATGTGGATTTCATGTACAGGTCAGAGCAGCACACAGAGCAAGAGCTCCAGTCCCCAAATCCTCAAGGTCACTGATACCACCCTTGGGACAGGCCAGTCCTCTTCCTGCTTCTCTGCAGATAGGCCCTGCTGCTTGGGTCAAAGACACATGTTTTTAAAGTGCAAAGAGAGCAGACCATAAGCAGAGTAATTTAGAACCATAAAGGATCTGAGATCCTTTAGCAAAACTCTCCCACTCTACAGGTGGGAAACTCGAGGTTCAGCAGGGTTAGACTTGCCCAAGGTCCTGGCCAGGTCAGTGTTTCGGCCAGCACCGTTCTGGTGCAGTGGTTCTGATACAGCGGTACTGCAGCAGCAAGCCAGTGACAGGTGGGCGCTCTGCCCCTTAATGTGACATAGGATGAGCTCGGGCCCATCACTGGCCCCGTGTAGACCCAAAGTCCATCTGTGTGGGCCAAGAGGTCTGCGGTCATCTCCCAGTGCAGACCCCTCTTGCGGTCCCTTCCACATCACGCCAACCCACATCACACCCACGTCTTTCCTAATTGTCAATTACACAATAGAACGGAAGCCACCACCCCAGCCACAGAACCCAACGACCCGACCCAGGGGAGACTGGGAGAAACGGGAGGGAGCAGGACTCACACTGCAGCCACGCAAGCAAACTCAGGTTGAATATTCCATGTGCTCAGTCCTAAAACTCACTGGGGAGCTCTTCGCAAACTCTTCAGCTCTCAGGAGCACATGCTTCCTGCCACCTCCCTGTACTTTCTAGTTCCCTTCCATGCGCTGTCTCCTCCCTCCAGGATTGCTGGCAGGAATTCCAAACTCTTCTCCCTTTGCCATGCAGAAAATTCCAGTGCATTGCAGCCCCAGTACCCACGCTTGGCTCAGGCCCAGCTTTGCCGAGGAAAAGCCACCCCCTCGCTAGGCAGAGAGCAGCATTCCCGTGTCGGGACCCGCTCTGCCCAGAAGGGCACTGTGGAGTGAGCGCCGTCTTCCTCCTTCACTGCGTCTGTGTGTGCTCGGGGCTCTCAACAAGTCGATCACTTTACTGTTCAGATTACTACCACCTAATGGCGGAAGATAAGCAAATCAGGATATTAGAAAAAGAAGAACTAGGTTGGCTTTGTGCAGAACTGGGCTTGTGGATGAACAAGTAAAAGGGTGAGACTCTAGGAGGCACCAGTCTGTTCAGAGCACAACAGGACAGAACACGCAGGAGCACAGGAGAGGCCCGCAGCGAGGTCTGGAGGTGTCCTGTCTACAACACAGCTAGGCCGGTTTCTTATTGTGATTCAAATCAACTGAGCAAAATAGTTTTCACATCTGCAATATATACAAGGGGTTATGTGAGATAACTGAGCTATAATGATAAAAAGGACAGATAGGGGTTCTGACTTCAAAGAACTTGCATAAAAGAGACTTTAGCAAGGTGTCTCGTCTTCTAAGGACTATGTAAGCTGTCTGAAGGCGAAGACCTGCTGCCTCTCAAAGTAGCACCTCCCACCATGTGAGCACCTCTGCATGAGAGCACTTCCACGTGAGCACCTCCGCACGAGAGCACCTCCACACGTGAGCACCTCCACACGTGAGCACCATCTGCATGTGGCCATGATCCACATGTGAGCACCTCCCACCATGTGAGCACCTCCACACATGAGCACCTCCGCACAAGAGCACCTCCACACGTGAGCACCATCTGCATGTGGCCATGATCCACATGTGAGCGCCTCCCACCATGTGAGCATCTCCACACGTGAGCGCATCTGCACATGAACACCCCCATCTCACGTGGTTGAGGTGGGGGGAGACATCTGCACCCCAGTTCCAGCTTCACCACTGCCCCTGTGATGTGGGGCAAATCGCCTGCCCCCCACCCTCAAGCTGCACGTCTATGAAACTGATGTAAGAAGAACGCCCAACTCACAGGGAGATGTGGAGCTTTAAAGCGTTCAGAACACGTCGAGCGCGCAGTGCGCGGCCAGGCTGATTTAAAGGCATCATTACTATCGACGTCACCATGGCCTGGGCGCCTAGAACAGTGTCCGGTTTGTTTAATTTTTCAATATCTACTTGTCGGATCGAATATATGAATTGACAGGACTCGTGTGGTCTCCCCCTGAGATTTGCGCCCCTCAGAGCCACAGCAGGTTGCTAGCAACTGCCGTTAACTGTAATGAGTGTCACTCTACATCCCCAACAGTAAATCGAAAAAATTAATTGTTGTTATATACCATAAAATTAATTGCTGTTATATAACATAAAGTGCTCACCAACAAGACGGAGGGGGCGTTATTCTGGAAGAGTAAGGGAAGAAATTTGAAAATTGCGACGTGAGAATTAGATTCAGTGTGAATAAGCAAAACAGAGGACATAGCATGTGTTTTATTCACAGCTGTCATTTACACCCTACAAAGACAGACAGCAAAATAATATATAATGTTTTCATTTAATAATAAAGCTCGTAGAGTCCGTACCACAGAGCCAGCTGCTGTAACACGTGGTCTTTGCCTGCAAACAAACGAGCTCAGCTTCTAGTCAGGGGCAGCCATACAGAGAGGCAGTTAAGATCCGAGGGGACGTTTGCGCACCCGGATTTACGCCACATAGACAGCAGATGTCGTTGGTGTGTCTAACACGCTAGGAATTATTTCACAAGTGAGGGGCTGGGTCTGGGAGGAGTGAAACCTAGTCAGGCAGAGAAGGAGGCGAGGGCAGAGAGAACCACCTGACAAAGGCGGGAAGATGTGGGAACATGGTCTGGAATGACGCAGCCCCTGTAAAGGAAGTCGCCCAGGGACAGGTGAGGAAAGGGAGCCCCGGGAAAATGAGTGGAAAATAAAGCTGAAAAGGGAAATTGTGGCCAGAGGGCAAAGTTCAGGCATCCCTATGGGGGTGTGTTCACTTTGTCGATAGTGGAGCCGTCTGTGGTTTTGGAATGCAGGTGCGCCACACTGTCACTCACAGGTATGCGGAGACAGGGGTGCTGAGGACAGGAATCTGAGGTGGTATCTGGACGGAATGTCTGCACGGCTGTCAGGATGGAGGATGGGAGATGAGTCAGGAGTGGGGCTTTTCTGGGGGGCTCAGGCCTCAGAGCCAGGCTGGGTGTGAAGTCCAGGTCTGCCCCTTACTGTCTCGATAGACCAGGGAGAAATGCCAGGACCATGTCTGCACGGCCAAAGGGGAGAGGCAGAGGACTGTGGAATTCCAGAGAACAGGCGGATTTCGTGGCAGATGAGCAGGTCGCCTGGGAGTCTGGGCGGAGCGCTCGCGAGCCAGGACCACGCTTCCGCACTTCTCTGTCCCCAGGGTCTGGCATGCGTCCGACCCTGCCAACTGCCCCGGCAGTGCACCAGTGAGCTAAGGCGATGAAGGCTGAGACGCAGAAGCACCGGAGCACGTGTGAATGCGACGGGGAAGGGAGGAAGGTTGGTGTGAGGTGCGCTAAGGACACGTTTGTAAGATTTGGCTGTGGCCAATCACGTCCTAATATGGGGCGGGAATCTGCGGGCCGGGAGGGAGGCGGTGTGGGGCCAAGGCCGCAGGAGCACGGCCATCACCTGCCCCTGCAAAATCCATGCTCACAAAATGACCAGTGTGAGAACCACAAGGGCGAGCGGGGGACCTGCAACACCGTCGCAGCCCCAGGCAGAACCAGCCAGCAGCAGGATGAGAGGACCTTGGCACGGTGCCTGCAGGGCGTGCGTGGGACGAGCTCCACAGAGGTTGTTGTTGGAAACGTTTCTGCACTAACAGGCACACTCTACCTGTAGATAGGAAGTCCTCGCCCTGAAGGTATCAATTCTACTTGAATTGATTACATTATAAAATGGCCTGCAATCCCAATAAAACATCGATTAGGGAAAAAACATAATATTCAGAAAATTATTGTGGCAAAATAAGAGTGCTAAGGAGGGATGGCCCATCCCAGCTGTTGAACATCGCGTAACGTCAACGCACATCACCTGAATTGAGCGGACAGAGAAATCAATGAAACACAACAGGAGCCCGGAAATGGATCCGAGTATCTGTATCAGGGATTCAGTATACAACGAAGGTGTCTTTTCACATCATGGAGGAAAAGAAGGTTCAATAAACACCTCTGGGACACTGGGTGGCGATCTGAGAAAAACGTTGATTTCTACCTTATTACTGACATCAAAATCATTCCATATTGAATAAAGGTTCAAATACAAAACAACATCAAGATAGAACACTGGAAGAAAATACTCGGAAAATGTTCCTGAGTGAGGAAAATATGATTTCTGAACAAACAAAACTCCAGAAGCCATAGAAGAATAGATTGATAAATTCAATTATGCAAAAATAGAAGTTTTCTGGTTGCAAAGCTCCCTAAAATAGGCAAAGAAGACACAGGAAATAGGCAGCATCTTCACAGTGTCTATCGGAGAGAAAACCCCGCCACCCTCGCCGCTGCGAGTTGGTAAGAGAAAGATCAACATCATGATAGAAACTCGGCAAATGCGTGCACAGCCCGGAAGTGCCACAGACACACAAACGGCTCCCAGACGTGGAAAATACCCAGCGTCACTCGTTACATGGGGAATGCAAGTTCACAGGACATCGGGATACCAGTTTCCAACTGTCAGATTGACAAAGACCTAAACGTTTGTCACAAGTTTGTTGCCACAGTTACCAGCCAGAGCTGAGGGTAAAGTGCTGTCATTCATCACTCAAATATATGACAGTCAATGCCACTTCTTGTGCCAGAAATAACCCATAATAGTTTGAAATGCCAGGTTAACTCCTGGCTCAGAGGAATGCATCCCGGCACACTGGTTCTGCACAGCCCAGAAGTGCTCACAGATGTTCTGACGGGGCCTGCCACACCGCGTGTCCACACCGGAAAGACGGTGGTGCACGTGGGGCAGTGCCCGGTGTCCCCGAGAGCAGGGGTTTACCCTTAGCACATCCCTCGTGTCACAGACACGCATTCTGCTCTCTTCTCTTTAGAGTATGTGTAGGCGAAAGCAGGATTTCCTTCACCCCGGAGGATGGCAGACATCGAGAACGCGACCTCCCGCGACTCCTGACACACGAGCAAAGTCATCCCTAGCCCAGGAGACAAGAACCCTAAACAAGCACCAGGAAGAAGCCAGCAGCGCCAGTGCTGGGCCCCATCACCCCAGGAACGTGTGGCTATTAGCAAACGAGTCCAACAGCCGCAGAGAAGCCCAGGGCAGCCCTGTGCAGGCAGAGCGGGCAGACGGGCGGCCCAGCGTTTCGGGTAAACACCCTGCTGGTTTATTTGCTTTGGGACGTGAAGCAAGTCACGTTCCAACGCCAATGTTGTCAGGGTGACCCCTTCCGGGTGGAGCGTTCCCTGTGGGGGCCCCTGTCCATATGAAGAATTTGGTAAATTACCAGGTTAATAGAGAGAAAGAGGAAAAACGTAATCTCAGCTGTGTCATCTGTGTTTAGCAAAGCAGTTTTTCCATTTAAAAAGGGCTTAAACATACGTGTTACTTTTTTGGCTCTACCGGGAGATAAAGCTCCACTTGAAGGACGCACGGCATTCCCCAAAGAGCAGGAGGACGGGTGTGCAAGGGCTGCAAGGCAGGCTAGTGCCGAGAGCAGAATTGTTTTGTGTTTTCCTTGTAGACCTGGACGCAAAATCTGCCCTGCGTGGAGGGAATCTGGCTGCAAGTGACTACAAGATCCTCTGTGGATGCCGCCTTCAGTGTGGCTGTTTATGGTTCCACTGTGGACTTTACCCTCCGCAACATGATGACAGGTGTCAATCAGGTTGCAGTGAAGGAATGTGTATATGTCTCTATGCACCCATGCACATGCTCACACATACACAGACACATATGCACACATGTACACACGTATACACAGGCATGTATCTATGCACGCACATACATGCATATACACATGTGCACACATATATACAGGCACATGGAAACAAATATGTGTGTACACACATGCATACACATGCCTATCCATACACATGTGTGTGCTTGTATATTATGCCACAAAGTATGAGCAGACTTCCGTGCTCTGAGCTGGGAAGCAACTGCTTCATCAACAGCATAAGACCAGTGTTTTTCAAATCGGGTTTTGTAAAGCCCAGAATTACACAAGATTTTCATTCCTTTTGTTCATTTTGGACACTGTCATTGAAGAACTATGTTCTTTCTATCCTGGAGGGAAAACACTAGCCACATGGCTGAATGCCCCCTTCACCCCGCTCTGCCCGACCCGCCTTTGAAATGACACGTGTACGCTTTGCCAGTGGCGTGTCCCTGTGAAGTTCATCCCAGGTAGAAACGCCCCTGTTGTGTTTAGCAGAGATCGCTCCAAGTTTGGGATCTCATTAAACAGACACCACAACCACTTGCCTAATAAACAATGCGAAAACAGACAACCCATCCACAGTGCATAGCCCATTCTTCAAGAAACCTTCTTCTGAACAGCAGCCCCCGGCATTTAACTCAGGGCCTGGGAGCTGACAGCGGAGTTGGAGGGAATTAACAGCGATGATTGTCACACTCCTGACCACACCTATGGCTGGATACCGGTCGTCGGGGCAGCAGAGCAAGTGCGGTGGGCGTCCGTGGAGCCAGGCAAGAGGCACATGCTGGGGGAGCCTGTGGTGCAGCTTGTGCCGTGTCACGGCAAGGCCACCTTGTCACAGTGAGGCCACCTTGTCACCTTGTCCCACTCAGCTTCCTGCAGGTGTAACATATAGAATGATGGATATGAACAGAGATGTGGACACGGACAGGTGGGCACAGGTGCGGGTTTAGCTGTAGGTGTAACACACAGAATGATGGATATGAACACAGAGAGAGGCGTGGCCGTGGACACGTGGCCAGGGAGATGTACATGTGCAGCACAGGCCTGGGCACAGGCACCTGCACGGCTGCAGCACAGACCCCGACGTGCACGGTGCAGGCACCTCTGGCCCTTGTTGTGCTGTGGGCGTAGATGGAAATGGACACGGGCGTGAATGATACAGACCGACGTAGCTGGACAGATGTGTACGCCCACCTTTGAACAGGCCTATACGTTCTGGGTCATCCTGCCGGGAAGAGATGCCACCCTCATGGGGGTGGCTGTCGTGACAGGAAGCGCACAGCTATGCGCAATCCCCTCCCTGTCACCTGACCACAGACCCATTCACACTCACAGCAGGAGAGCCCACAGATCACCCTACACGTGCCTCAGACCCGCAACCCGTGGGGAGTAGGGGGAGTTCCCAGGGCCTGCTGGGTGGTCGCTAGTGACAGAGGGAGCCGTGTGGCCCTGGGTTTGCTGAGCAGTCACTAGTGACATGGGGAGCCACGCGGCCCTGGTCCTCCACTGTCTTCCTCTTGACAAAGTCCTAGAGAGATTCCCAGGAATCCCCTTTTATTCACAGATTTCCAGAGAGCCCAAGAGAGAGAAAGCCAGAGAAGACGGGCAGCCCAAGCTTCATGTTCTGTGGGGGACCAGCTGACGCAACCTGTCCAGGGCCACGGCCAGTTGGGGCCCAGCGCATGTCTGTCCTGCCTGCTCTTGGTGTGGGGCTCGGCACTCCTGCCCCTGTGTGCACGTTCTTCACGATCTGTTAGCCCATGATGTCTGCACCTGCACCGGGGATCATCTGACAACCTGTACCTTGCACAGGCATCTGGGGTGGGGTCTCCTTCTGTTCTCACCTGATGCCCCATGCACACACAGACACACAAACACACAGAGACACACAAAGACACACATGCAGACACATAGAGACAAACACACACAGAGACACACATATACACATGAACACACACAGATACACACATTTAGCATCTTCTCAAGACAATAGGAAACATCCACACTATCATCTCTGAACTTGGCGAGTCACGATAGGTAGAAAGAACGCACGTAGGTGAGGTAAAGATATTTTTCTTTTGCAAATAAAGGAACTTGTCAAATACCATAGTCTCACACAAAATAAGATATTATTTTAAAATGAAATAGAATCATGACACCTGTTTTGCCCCCACGCCCTCTCTCCCTTGCAAGGATAAAAGAATCATCGTCAAATTAAGTCCATCGTTGCCAGGGAGCACGGAAGACGCCCGTCCCACCAACCGCTGTCCGTGTGTCTGAGTGTGTGCGTGCCGACGCACGGCGGGTGACAAATGGACAGGTAGGCAGCGAGATAAAGGCTGACTCAAAGCGCTGGCAGTGAATCTTCCTGTGCATTAATCTGACTTATAATCTATAAAATGCCAAAGTTCTATAAACCACTCAGGCAAAGAGAAATTCAAACGACAAACCAGTTTATTTTGAGCTGCGCCTACCTTTCCCAGGCATATTCCAGTAAAAAGTTAATTTGACAGTGGTATGAAAAGCAGAAGAGAAATTGGCAAACAGCATGAGTAATGGATAACAAGTTGCAAATTAAATACCAACCGGATAAGCACCATTACAGAGAGTCAGAATATATCAAAATTGGCTGTGCCTCTAGGGATGGGCTCAATTTGCTATGCCGTATAAAACAGCGCTATTAACACGTCACCGCGAGACTTCCTTTCCGAGGAGATGACTTTGGTAAATGCGGATGTTTCTGCACAACTGTTCAAGCGCCAAGCAGCCTGGGAGCAGAGAAAGCAGTTTAGTAACAGCCCCAACAAACACTGCAACCGGGCGACTCCAGAGCTGGGGTGGCCGCGTCCCCCACTAACGGCAGAGCGCGAGTGCGCAGACATAACCTGTTGGCTCCCAGATCGCCCTGAAGAAGAAAATGAGTCTATTGCTCTTAATTAAGTGTAAATTGAACTGGAATGAACAAGTCACTTTATGGAAAATATACTCATCTTGGTGTGTAATAAATTAGCTATGATGACAAGAGATGGTTTCGCTTGTCTTTCTAATTTTTCCTTTTTCAAGACTTCGAATTTGGTTTTGATGCCAAAAAAAAAAAAAAAAACCAACCAAAGTTTGGCTTCTTCCCAAAGCAAATGAAAAGCCATTTTCTTCTTCAGGGAAAATTCTCAGACATTTACAGGCATAAATTCTTTTAAGAGACTTGTGTTGCTGAACAGACTGAGAAACTACAAAAGTTTAGAAATAAATGAAGCAAACATTATCTAGCAATGGGCAGGAGCCCTGGACCACAGATTGCCAAGAAGAGATAAGATGAATAATAGGCAATATTTTATGAACAGGATTAGATATCTATTTCACATTTATCTCTGGAAGTAGCAGAATATAAAGAAAAAAATGGTTTCATCATTTCTGATCTAATTCTCAATATATCAAAATGTAGCTAGCACCCGCTTTTCAAGACTGTCCTCAGGGTTAAATGAAATAGCTGTGTTAATCCCCAAGATCAGTACCTGAGACATAGCAGGTGACAATAAATGAAATTTCTAACATGCTCAAATACGGACTAATATGATTTGAACTTAATAAAGAACTATTAATATTAAATAGGTTCCAGCAGAGCCCAGGACTTCCCAGAGATGGTGAATGGGGAATTAAGTGGTTCACTGAAGACTAAGTTTCTTCTCTTAGTATTATGATACATGAACTCTCTCATGCATCAAAGAAATATTATTGTGACTAATTTAGGATGACGGAGAAATTGCCCCAGGTGGTTGGACCATTTGAGACCTAACAAGGAATCTACCCACCTTTGCTCTAGACAAAAATGTTGAGGTAATCCCAACAGAATACATCATTAATCAACTATATGCATAATAGACTAATTAATTGACTGTATATACTTATCACCAGTTTCTCACCAGATAGCAGCCCAGGCAACGAGCCCATGCCCACATTTCTGCATTCTTGCCTGTATGCAAAGCCAAAGCAAGACAGGATCCTAGAAGCCACTGACTTTCTTTCCCTGGGCTTATGTTCTTAAAACCTTCCAAACAGAAGTGAGCTGCAGAGAGAGCCTCTCCTCGGCCGTTGAGAATTTCTGTACTATTTCATAATCTTTGTCATCAGAAACAAATGTCTGTGTGTTTTCCAGCTACATTGAAGGAACCTTCCTAGGAAATATTTCCGTGCGCAAGGACCCTCCTGGTCATCACTAACAATCTGTTGACATGAAGACAAACACCAGTGTGTCTTAACGCAGTAAAATTTGAGATCTAAATTAACACAGTGGCGTGTGTCCTTTCTATAAAACCTGTTAGTGTTCCTGTCCAGCCCAACCTCCACCAGACCTCGGTGTCACTCCAAGCACAGGGACACAGTTGGCCCCGTTCCTCCTTTGCCTCCACCCCAAATCTTCTGGAAAATGTCAATCTTTTCCTGCTTTCCACTGTCGTTCCCTCTTTTCTCTCCTCCCACCCTGTATTAGAGGATATCGGCGCAGTGCAAGTCCTCACGTGAAGGCTGCTTAAAGTGTGGTTCTGAACATGCTGAGCAAAGACGGACCTGTCGGCACACACTGCTCCTCTGCAAACCCCACGAGGGGCCCTGTGACCAGGAACCAGAATTAAGCTGTGGGGCCTGCTGACTTCCCCTGGTCCTCTCCAGCTCCTCAGGCAAACCGTGGGGAACTCACGAGTGACAGGTCCCCGGGCTGCAATGGAGCCATGCAGGCGGGACAGTGGCAGCACAGGAGACAATGTCACGTGCACCTCAAAGTCAGCTGGGAGCCGGAAAGCCCAAACACCTGCCCCGCAGCGCCCTTCTGGGGTGGCCTTCCCCGCCCCGCCGCAGGCACACTGACACACCTGTCCCGACCTGGGCAGGGACGAGTGGCCCCCCACTCCTCAGGCATTTGTGATACGGACTCAGCTTGTAAATCTTTGTAATTGTTAAGAGTCTTTAACGGGATTCATTAACCACTGTTTGTCAAAATGCTATTTAATAAGTTGCTTGTTTTATGGAGCCCGACAGAAAAGAAAACAGGGTTCTTTATCTGCAGCTGTCAGAGACGGGCCCAGGATTTGTCTGCATGGTTTCTCCTAACCATGGTTTCTCCTACAAGAAAGAAAAAGTGCTTTTGGCAGGTCTGGAGGTGCGACGCCCAAGGCCTCTCCTTCGCCCCTCCGGCCAGCAGAGCGTCCCCTCCAGAACCACGTGAGGAAGCAGCCACCATCCTGGGCTGCGGTCTTCCCGGCAGGCTCAGGGTGACCATTCGGTACGAGACTCTGGAGAGTCGGTGGTTATGGTCTGATACAAGCTGATACAAAAGAAAGGCAAAGGATTTTTCACGCTAAGGTGCTTACTATTTTTCAAACACCAAGGGCCTTCTGACACGTGGGATGAAATTCCAGGACAGGTGAGCTTAAGCATTACGTCGAGATGATGCTACTGACACAAAACAAAACTGTCATACATCCTATGGGGTTTTAACAATGTTCTTCCTGAGTACAAATGACAACAGCAACTCAAAGTTTGACATAATGTTGGGGTTAAAAGCATGTTTATAGAAAAGGCCCAAAAAAATGAATAACTGACTGAAACATACATTTAATATATTTGTTTCAAAAGGAAAAAGTGACAGCGATTCAACCTCCCGTTGTTGATTCTGAACCATACTCCGTGTAACATTATCACATGAAAACTGCAACCTGGGGCCACGAGGCCACCCCTTCCACGGGACATTTCCCCCATCCTGCATCAAGCAAGTCACGACTCCACCCTCAGCAGAACAAGTGACGGTCCCGCCACAGCACCATGTGTCAACAACGACAACCCTTTATTAACATGGAAGACTCACTGCTGCTTCTCCCCATTCCCTTCCACTGCCCTTTTTTTCCTCTGAAAAGCAGAGATAAATCCCAGTAGCACAATTAAAGCACTAGCTAAATATTACTTTGTTGGCTTAACGATAGATTACAATGTGTGCATAATGACCCAGTTCTAGTAATATCATCTGATTTAGTAAGGAAATCAGAGACTGCCATATGTTCACCAATAAGGCCTCAGAAATTCTTCCTGTTCTGCTAGCAAGGAAGCTATTTGGTCCTGAAACCTCATTGTTGTCGAGCGCCAAGCACGTCACAGCCTCAATCCTGATGCACATTTCATCAGACAACTTCCGAAAGAGAGCGGGAGGCGGACTGACGAGCTCCTGGTTCCGGCCCCTCGGCAGCTGAGCCGACGCACGCACAGCTTTGCGTACCCATCTCCCGAGCCCTGGGCTCCAGAAACAGTGATCTGGGGCGACAACAGAACCCAGAAAGATGCACATCAGTGTCAGACCCAGAAGTAGAGGAATCCTAGCTCTGAAACCGATCAGAGTCCCTCTTCCCGTTCACAGCGTGAGGCGCAGCTGATGGAGCAGGCCTTGCCAGCTTTCGAACCAAGATTTCAATGTTGGCTACAGAAGGTTCAGTCAAGAGTAGACCAACGGAAATCCTGCTACTAAGACAAAATAGCAATCTTGCCTGTGTCCAGCAAATTAATAAGACAAATACTGATCCCTTTAAGTCAGTATTCATGAGGGAATGAGAACAATTATTTGCTTAATCAAGTATTTTCAATAATATTCCATAATTGTGCAAATTATTTCACATACTGAACAAGAATACAAACACTTAGTTCCTACAAAAATAGAAAAATATACACAAGGTGCTCTCCTTTGTCTAAGAAAAGAGGCATATGCTAATAAATATTTACATTAATAAAACAAAAAAATGGAAGGATAAACCACAAAATAAGAATAGAAATAGCTGTTTAAAGGGTTGTACGGAAATAGTGGCATATACCTTGTATTTTCAACTTTACTTTGGAACTTTGTGAATATTTTACATGATTATAAAATAAACTTTGATTTAAAGTTCAAATCCCAAACTATCAGAAAGTCAAGTAAAACCAAGAGCAAAAGTGCGGGCCCGAGGTTTGAGCCGCCCCTCACGGCCGGTGCTCCGACCCTGCTGGGGCTGTGCCGTAGGAGACGAAGGGGCCTTCGCTCATAGAGAGTGAAAATATAGAAACGCTCAGCAGAGAGCTAAAAACTAAAAAAGAAACAAGTTTAGACCTGGAAAACAGAATTCCTGACATGACATGGGGGGAGGCTGCGTGCGGGGCCGGGGTGTGCGAGAGAAAACTCTCGCACCTTCTGCTCAGCGTGGCCATGCACCTAAACCTGCTGCAAAATAAAGTCTGTTAGCCCCGTCGCAGGGTGAGGCAGACAGAGGGAAGGACCCATCCCCCGAGAACAGGCCAATAAAAATCTCCAGTTAAAGGAGAGCGGGGAACAGAAGGAACAGAGGAGCAGGGACCGGGGGCAACGATGGAAGACCCGGCACAGGCGCCGCGGGAGTCCGCCGCGCAGACCAGGGTGAGTGGGCACCAGTGAGGCCCCAGGATGCGGTGCCTGAAGCACGTGGAATTCGGCAGAAGACATCGGCCGTACAGGCTCACGAGGCTCAGCAGACCAGACAGGACAAATCACAGAAACTATGCCTAGTGGAGACACGTGCTTAAAGCCGAAGATGAAGAAGTCTATCTGGAAAACAGCGAGAGAAAAACAACAGATTCTGCAGAGGGAGTCGGGATGTGAATAACCAAGCCCTTCTCAGAAGAACCACGGAGGCCAGGAGAAAGTGGAACAGAACCTTTTAAAACTGCAAAAAAAGAGAGAAAGATGATTAATAATTCTGTATTCTTGGATAAAACACAATCCAAATATAAATTCTAGCAGGCTCTAGAAATTGACAGCGGATCCTGAAATGTAAAAGGAAATGCCAAGGATGTAGAATAATCAAAGAAATTTTAAGAAAAAAGGAAATAAGTTGGAGGATTTACAGTACTGTACATCAGGTCGTACAATTAGGTCACAGTAACCCAGTGGTTCGCTCGGCATTGGTGAGAAGACACGCTGGTAGGCCACTGGGCAGGATGAATCCAGAAGTAGCTGCACACACACATATGGGCAATTGATTTGCAATAAAGGTGCCAAAGAAATTCACTGGGAAAAGGATAACTGTTATCAATAAATGACGTTTTATCAACTGGATATCCATATGGAAAAATGAACATTAACTGCCACCTTACATTACCTGCAGAATATAACTCCAAATGAGTCACAGACCTAAATGTCAAACCTGCAACTCTATAACAGTTGGAAGAAGATATCTGCGAAGTTGAGGTAGTTTTAGGTTTTTTAAATAGAATGTAAAGAGCTCAAGTTGTAAAAGAAAAAACGGATAAACTAGACTTCATCAAATTTTAAAACTTTTGCTCTTTGAAAGACACCATGAAGAAAATGAAAAAGCAAGCCACAGGCCAGTCAAAAATATCCATGACATGTGTAGCAGATGAAGGACTCATATCTAAAATATATAAAGTACCTTTGCAAACCAATAAAAATTGGACAAATTTGAACAGACCCGTCACATGGGAAGAGACACAGAAATCAGTAAATTCACAGGAAGATCTCCCCATCGCCGGCTGTCAGGGAGTGTAGAGTAACCACAGTAAGCTGACAATGTCAGCTCACCGGTGCTATGAACAAAAAGAGGACGACTGACCATACCAGGTGTCGGTGCACGTGGAGCAACCGGAACTCTCACGCACAGACGGTGAGCAGGTAACAACCCCTCTCTTCACGTGGCCGTTCTCTCTGAACGTCCTCTCTTGCCAAGGCACCAGTCACTGGACTCAGGGCCTGCCCTAACCCTAAGATGACCTCATCTTACTACTGTAGGTACAGCTGCAATGACCCTACTTCCAAATATGGTCACATTCACCGGTACCAGTGGTTGGGACTTAGAGACATCTTTTGGGGGTCACTATTTGACCCGCTACATCGACAGTCCGGCACCTCTGCTCACACCTGCACTGCCACCTGAGCTTGCTCCGTGTCTGCCCGACACCTGCCTCCCTGTGAGCTTCTCCCCACTCACACAGGCCCGTCCCAGAGGTGGCCCTCACGGGACTTCCCCGCAGTGTGGGCGTGTTGGAGAGAGAGCAGCAGGACTCCACCGTGATTCTAACGGGGGTGGAAATCTCAGCCCGCTGGTTCCCAGAGCTCACCCGCACGGGTGCATCATCTGACCACAGTGCACCCACCAGATGCAGAAACTGCACCTGTATCATGCGGTGACTCCGTGGGCACCACCGAGTGAGGACGAGCCAAGTCAACACTGGAGCTCAGGTCTGTCTGAGTCCAGGTCTGTGTCCCCAGCCCAAGGTTCCCAGATTTAGCAGATAAAAATAAAGGATGGGCAGTTCAATTTGAATTTGTGTAGACACTAATTTTCTTAGAAATATGTCACATGCAACATCTGGCACCCTGCATTCCATGTGGCAGCCCTGGCCTCACCAGCACGTCATGGGGAGATGCCAGGGGTGCGATGACACCAGGAAATGCCAGTAAGTCCGCACCGGTGCGGCCACCCCTGTCATTCTGTAAAATGCCACGTCCACTCTGCTGTCGCTCACAGTGGGGTTCTTCCCGTGGAACCAGTTCATGCCCGTGGTGGCTTTGGGGGCATCTGGACGTTAGGGACTCAGCAATTCACTCTGATTTGGGACGAGTTATCTGAAGTTCCCTTTAACTTCCACTTACTAAGGACAATGTAGTCAGCTGTCAAGGCAAGAAAAGGGAAGTAGGAAAAAGTGTAAAACACAAACTTTAGGTGTTTTTCTCTGAAAGTGCAAGTTACTGGCTGCATAACTTCCAGAGGGAAACCCCACGCTGCATCTACACAGGGTCTTTTCTGTTTTCTTATTTGACATTTTGACACTGAGCTCTGAAATAATAGTGTTAACTGTTAATCTTTTCTCCCCCCGTTAGAAATGGGCTTTTAACACTAGACAGCTGGAAAATCCAAAAGGTTAGCCTACGTCTGATGCATCTCCTTCAGCACAAACGCCAGTGCTGCGTGGGCGCTTCCCACGGCCCAAAGCAGCAGTTATCAAAGGCGCCAAGACACAGGGGTTTACTAGGATGGGTAACCACACGGAATTATGACAACTTTTGTTGCAGTTTGTGTTTGGCTTTTATTTTTTATTATTCAAGGAGCTTTATTCCCAGAAGCTCCAGAAAGGTCTTGAAATACCCACAACGCAGCTCACTGGCAGGGCCCCCAGCGCTGCAGAGATGGTGGGCACCTTCCTGCAGCTGTCTGCAAGGAGCTGGCACAGCAGGACCCGCGTCTGAGAGCACAGGAAGCGTGGCGCAAGATCGAGCTTGACTTTCCAAAAACCTTGTTCATCAGAAGCTTTTAAGTCTGACAAACTACTGCGTGTTTGTGATTGTTCCCGTGAGTGACCGAAAATCTAAAATGAATAGTTTTAAGAAGATAAAAATGCAAGTAAAGCAAGGCTGAGTTGTATGGAAGGTGATGACTGGTCACGGGTGGGCTAACTGGTCCTCCTCAGTCCTCTGCAGCGCAGAGCAAGCAGTGGTTCTGCTGGGGGGTTCACAGAATCAGACGGGGTGGGGGTGCGGGAGACACGGCACAGCAAAGGATTGGCACTTCACTCCGGACACAGCGGAAATTTCTGATGCCTTGGCAACAAACTACCTTTTTTTCAACGTCCTTCTTTTTCCTCTTTTTAGCAGTGAAGCTTCTTATTTCTACACCTGGGGCTAGAGAGAAGAAAAACCATTTGAACGTTCAGAGTGGTCCAGAAGCATCATGTCATCAACAGACACCGCCTCGCTTGGCCTTAGAACGTTGCGTAAGAGACACGACTGACTTTGCACTCTGCCTAGCCTATTTGGGATTTGGGGTGTGCCCTTTGAAGCTGAGCCCCGATTAACCCTAAAGACAAGTGAAGTGTGGGAAACGAGGATGGGAAGGGATGCAGATGAGAGCCAGGCCACACGCACTGTGATGTGGAAACCGGGTTATCCGCCACGGGCCTCACGCGGCCTCTGCGTGCCGCTGCAGCACTTTAGAAACGTCTCTGCTGGAGCCGTTCGTGCCGCGCAGAGGCCGGCACGCCACCCTGGCCTCGCATGTGGATGTGCGTCCGGCTCCACGTGCCCAACACGACGGGCTGTAATATTTATCGCGCCACCACGCCATGCCGAGTGAGAACTGAGTGACGTAAATCTTATGAAGCCCACCCCTTCTCACAGACGTGTCCTTAAGCCCCTTGCTACCTGCATTCCGACTGCCGTCGGTTCTTGCCACGAACGACCCTAGGGGCTAAGTTTGGGGATTTGTTGTTCTCTGGTTCTTCCCCGAGTGCTGCACATGCATGTCGGTAGCTGTCCTGTAACACTCCGCCTGAGCCACCCCCACCGAAGCCTTGTCACTCGCTGTGCCTCCCGCATCAGCTTCGAGCCTGTCCGCGAAGGCGCAGCAAGGAAGACGGAGGCAGATGGCGGACAGGACAAGGCCCTGCCCTCAGACACCTGAGGAAAAGGAAATGTTTTAAATGAAGTTATCCCCGCTGTCACATTTACAAACAAAGAGGGTAAAAACTGAAAGCACAGAAAAGCACAAAAAATCCACACGTGCCACCAGAGATACACACTGTTAGCATCTTGAGCAATTCGTTGTATGTTCTTCCAGTTCACCTCCTCTTGGCACGTATTGGGTAGGAGGCACACGCACGTGGATTTCTGTACATACAGATTTCTACGCCCCCCCACACACCTGCTATTCAATACCCTGACTTTGCGTTCCCCGACACACACATCTTACACGTCTTCCTGTGTCCAATAAACATGCATCAGCTTCATTTTTAACAGCTGCACGGGATCCATGTCATGTCGCCCTATAAGTTCTTCACAGAAGTCCCCTATTTTGGGCTATTTAGGTCTCTTTTTTTAATCCTTACCTGTTTTAAACATTTCACGTTTACAACAAGGCTTTTCTAATTTTGCATTTGGGAAACAAACATGCATGTATTTGGTTGTGCTCTGAGGGTGCATTTATAGATGTGCAGGGTGGGTTGGCACTTAGCCCACTCTGACGGCTTCTCCTGCATGTTCCCAAATTGTCCCCCAGAAATCGGTGTGGCGGACACTGCCGGCAGGGGCTGGGGCACAAGAGGAACGCAGACCTTCCATCTCCTTCAGAGATGCACCCTTCACTCTACTTGTCCCAGAAGCTGACACTTAACTGAGTCATAGAAGAGGTTCGGAGAAAAGCATAGGGGAAGAATTTTCATCTGGAAGCAACAAATTCACAGCAGCAAATACAGGGACCGGCACTTGTCTGTCAAGGTTAATTAGCTGAGCCATTTTGTGATGCCGGGTTCAGCATCAGGCAATCAGTGCACATGTGGTGAACTGCAGCAACCACTCAAGGGCATGGTCTACAGGTCCAACCCTGCATGGAATATTCTGGAAAGACTCTAGGACACACGTGGGTATTTGGAGTAAGTTGGGGCAAATAAACCAGTTAAAGTACAAACAGATCTTCACTTCAACATGTTCATTCTACCAGAGCCAGTTCTTTGGTTTTTGTTAAGTTTGGAGTAAATTAAAATTTAAGGATTATACTTCCAGGTAGTGGCTTGAATACTGCTTATTTGAAAAAAATAAACGGTTTATATTAACAAGGCTTCTCAAAGTTTAACTCTCAATTTTTCTATGACTTCCTTTTATGAAATAATTGCTGCTGAACAAGTATTAAGCTGCATTCTCACCAGCCAAGGCCCCCCCAGTGCCCTCTTGCGAATGCAGTTTTGCGCCGTAAACACTGACTGCACCTTGTTGGCCTCTGAGGATCACGGGTCGCGTTTCCTCGCCCAAATATCCCCACTTAGACTTTCACAAATTACAGACAGTTTTTTCCTTCAAAAATATTTTGTCTTTTTTCCTGTGCTTTGTATCGCTTGTTTTCTCCAGGTAGATCCTTAAATACAGCATCAGGAGTTGCCAATGGATCTTTTATTTTACAGTGACAGCTCCGGGTGTATTTTCCTCTGGCAGTAAAGTATCAAAAGTTGTTTGATTTGATGTTTTGCACATCTACATGTTTCATAAAATGCTCACTGAAGATCTCTGTGCTCTTTCTCCTAAAAAGTTCAAATTGAGAAAATAAAATAGGCTACTCAGAAAGATTTTTGTGTTTTCACTTTTTTTACAGTAAGACTATAATTTCCATATTTCAGAGTTGGAGAGGTAGTACGAATTTTTTATTAATCTTCCAATCTGCCTCAAAAACAGAAGATTAGAATAGGTTTACATGTGTCAGCCCGTCGCTCCCAGGAGGAGCTAAGACCTTGATCTGAGAGGAAGACTCCAACGAGCATGTTGTGTGCCGGCATCTGCAGAGCCCGCGGGTGCGTCCGCGCCAGCTGGGTGCCGCGGGAGCCCCGACGGAAGTGCAGACTGACCACGTGGGTTCGTCTTGCTCTGGTGGAGATCTGAGGTACTGACTATGATGGTGCACATAAAACACGCTGTTGATTAACACTGCGGTGCGTGTAAGAGAGGAACCACACCCGGGAGATGAGGGCAGCGTTTTGAAGAAGTAACTGACAAGTTCACAAAGCTCCCAGGCCCTCCACGTCAGGTCTTCGCTTGCTTTAGTAACTCGGGTGCTTCACTCATTCTCTTTCCGGCTTCTTAGGAACTGCTGCTTCTCTACGTCCCGGGGTAGTGCCCCGTCCTCCCCTAGGCCAGAAGCGAGACGTGCGGCTCCCTCTGAACAACGCTGCTGTGCGCTGCGGGGCTCTCCGCGTGGCTGTGGATTGCTGAGCCCTCGAACGCGACTGTTTTAGTGCCATGAAATGAAGAATGCAGAAAACTGGTCATAAACGGGTATCTCTTTGCCTCTGCACGCCGAGTGCTGGGCACCAGGGCACAGGCGCCATGGCGACCATCGCTCCCACACCCCGAAAACGGCAAAGTGGGTGAAGCCACCTCCCGACAGCTGGGACAGGTGGGAGCCGCCTTTTCACTGCCCTGAGGCTTTCATGTCATCAGAGAACCGAAATGTCTCACCAAACCCAGGCGGAGACCATAAAGAATGTTTTCTTTAAAAACATTACACAATTGAACCCTCGTGTTTAAATTCTCCGATACCTAAGAGCAACTCTGTGAGTCTACACACAAAAGCTCCTGGTTAAACTGCAGGTATTGCAGGAAAAAAACAACAGCACATTTGTAAATAGGCAAAGAACCGTGAGCTGTATCTCGATTTCAGCACTGGCTGGTTTTGGAGAATGTGAAATCCCGGTTGTCAATTGCAGGAGGCCGCGGGGGCCTGAGGTCTCCCCAACCAGACACTGGTTTCTGAAGTGTTATGGAAATTAGTATCAGTTGTTTCTAGTTCCAGAGTTAATCCTTCCTCTTTTTGGGATTACCCATAATCCTATTAGTTTCATACAGCAATCCTTCTGGGTTAAAGTTGAACTAGACTGAAAAGTTTAGCTTGATAATATTTCCACCCTTGCTCCTGGTCTCAGGCAGGGTTAGAGCCAACCCCCAGCAGGCGGCTGGGGCTCCTCCTGGGCTCCGCAGCACCAGAGTACTGGTTCCATCCGCTGCAGTCAGGCCAGGCAAATAAATGCCAGGAAGGTAAGAATTACGGCAGCCCGCACGTTGGCAGAGCCAGGTGGGAGCCCGTCTTTAATTACTGTTGACATGAATTACACCTAAGGTGGCCACATCGCCGTGTACTTGCTGCTCTAAGGAGGAAGGTGGGAGTCAAGGCTGGGAACCTGCGCTCGGCACCGTAGGCCGATCTGGGAGCGGAGTCCCACCCGCTGCGCCTGCTGTGCCCAGGGTCCCAAGTGGGTGCCTGGTGCCCTCAGCAGGGCTCCTCTGGGCCGCGCCGCCCTGGGCCTTCCCGCTCTGCCCAGCTCGCCCAGCACTCTCCGCACTCTGCGCCCTGTGTCTCCCGCAGACCTCACCCTGCAGGCCCTGACCACCCGGCCAGGTGGGTCTCCCCGCTCCGGTCCGGAGTCTGGGCGCCGCAGGAGATCGCGGCAGCCATGCCTGGCCCGCAGCACAGTGGCCCTGCGCCCGGGCGCCCGCCAGACTCCCGCAGGGAAAGTGCCCAGACGCCTGACCAGGCCGTGTCCCCACCCAGCTGAACGGACACGGATGAGCCTTCCTCCCACCAGTGCGTCCCCTGTCCACGCCCCTGCCGCCGTCCCCAGACCAGAGGGGCAGGTGCCCGCTCCTCAGCATCCCCTAAGCCGTCGGCCCCAGCACTGTGCACCCGTGGGGACCCTCAGCCCCACGGGGTCCGCAGCGGCAGACAGTGCCAGGTGTGCCCAGGTGCACCCAGGGAATTCCTCCTGTGCTCAAGCACCTGCCCCACTTCTCGCCTTCGCTGCCGGACAAAAGTTTCTCAGAAACCGATCTGTAGACACATTCTCCCAGCCATGTCCTCCCTAGATGCTTGGAATGTTCTTTCCAGTTCAAACACTCCCATCTCACAGCCTCCCTTTGGCCTTCGCAGCCGTCTCCCTTGGGCGCCCTGGGCACACCCACAAGGGGGCCACCATGCAGGGAGAGCGCACAGGTGCGCCGGGCAGGGCAGCCTGAGGGGACCACACGCCACACAGACAAGCAGATGCACAGGCCCCATGCACACTCACGCACACGCCGCACGTGGAGACACACCAACACATAGGCACACTACGCACACCACACACACACGGTGCACAGACACACTACACACAGACACTACACACATCACGCACTCATATACTATATGCCCACACACTATGCACACACACACTACATATACACAGACACAGCAACACACTATACACATTTACACACCTTACACACCACGTACACACTATACGCATTCACACACATACACACATATTACATACCACAAACGCTCACATATATGACACATATATACACACAAACACATACAACATACACACACAGAGACACATTGTGCGCAGCATGGTAAACACACATGCACACTACATAGATCACACATACATACATACCACACACACTACACACAGGCACATACTATACACACTACACACAGAGACATGCACACACACATACACACACAACCCACTCATGCTACACACAGAGGCACCACTATACACACCCATACACACTGACACACATACATACTACACACACTACACACAGAAACACACATATTCCATGCTCATGCGCACACTCACATACACACTATATGCAGAGAAATCCTAAAAACTGAAAAATACAGATGGCAACTACTAAATTCCCTTATCTCCACTACTTTTTTTTTATCTCGTTAGGTTCCTTTGGAAGTTGTTTTTATTCTTTGAGGATACCTAAATTACACCAGAAAAATTGTAGTTCACTTAATTTAAAACTAGAAATAAAGTACTTGTATTCGTTAATAGTACTTCTCTCTTAATGGTATATTAGAACTGTAAAAACCCACTTCACAATTACATAACTATTTGTAGAGATGAAAATAAAACTTTACTTTCAAATGAAAATACAGAATAAGCCACCAATCAATAAACGGTATTAATTGACTGACTACTGTTAGTCCTATACTGTCCAATAAAAAATTATATGAAAAAAAGACTGGAGAAGACTGGACAGAACTGAATTATTGTTTGATATATCCTGATATCACATGAATTCAGTTCCTTTGCAGAACGTCCCACATGCTTACAATTCTAGTAATATTTTTTAAAATTTTTCCTGCTGAAAACTATTTCAATATATTTTGTTTCCTAATGTTCTCAGGGATTAAAAAGAAAAACAAACATACATATGGCTGTCACCAACACATTCATTTTTCAAGAAACAATCAGACCATTGTTCAAACTCCCCGAGAACAAAAGTCAGGTCTGTGGACTAAGCAGGCTGTCACTTCCATGTGCCACAACCAGCCCGGGAGCAAGGCCGGTGGGAACCCACACGTCACTTCTGGACTTGACGCTGCTGTGTGTCCACCACCCACCTCGGGAAGAGAACTTCTCACTGGAGGGAACTGTGCTGACAGGTGTCGCTTGGCCACTGCACTGTCAAGCTGAATTATTCTTCTCCATTTGTGAGAAACACCAAAAATGAAGTGAACAGATGTTGTTTGTGAGGGACAAAAGAAAGCAGGAGAAATAGGAAAAGGAAGAAGATCCTTAGGAAAGCAAGAATTACAAGGTCGATACGCAAAATTCCATTTTCCGTATATACCAACAAAGAGCAATTGGAAATTGAAACTACAAAAACAGTAACATTCATAACAGCACAACAAATACTTAGACATAAAGTCAACAAATACATACAGAATCTGTGTCTCAGAAACCATAAGCACCAATGAAAGACATTAAAGATTTAAATACATGGAGAGAGAGTTCCTGTCTGTATGTTGGAAGACTCAATATTGCCAAGATGTCAATTCTTCCCAGCCTGATCTATAGATCCAACACAATCCCAATCAAAACCTCAGCAAGCTGTCTGCAGATATCAAAAAACTGATTCCAAACTGTATATGGAAAGTCGAAAGACCTGGAATGGCCAGCGGAGCATTTAAGGCAGTGCTGGCTGCCTCCTCTGTGTGGGCGACTCTCCAGAGAACACACTGGGTAATCACAGGCGCCCCTGTCTCCTGGCTTTAAGGAATCACCGTCTTTTGTTGCCTGATGTCTGATGTTGGGTGTCACTTTTTCACGCATTTTACCCATTTTTAGTTGTTTTGAGCAGGAGGGTAAATATTATCCCTGTTACTCCATCTTGCCCAAAAGCAAAAGTTGTTCAGGGCATTTATTTTTCAGATAAGCGAGACTTGCTCATGTCCAATTGCTGGTGGGGAAACGCCAGCAGACAGGAGAAAGTAACGATGAAGCCAGAGAGAAAGCGCAAGGAGACAGCCACTCACGGCACGGCTCAGCGCAGTGGAAATGCGGAGTGTGCGGCAGAGCCAGCGAACGCGGTAGGTTTCCGAGGAAGCTGGGGCAACCCCTTCCTTCTCCCTGCGGAGAACCAGGTCAGACCCGCGGCGGGACGTGGTGCAGGCTGCGGGGCAGGCGTGTGGGGCGTGTGGAGGCGGCTGGGGATAGCGGAAGGACCCTGCAGACCTCGGCGCTGGGGACCTGCTGTCCGTGACGTTGACAGGCGCTCTCGGGGGCTCTCGGGGGCTCTCAGGGGCTCAAGTCAAGCATGGATTAGGGAACAGTGAGTTGATCCATGGGTGGGTCACGCCGGGAGTTGCAACTGTTTGCAAGAGTGCAGCTGCAGCCATAGACCAGTTGCGGCACCGTGTGGAAGGAATTGGAAGGAATTGAAGGACACAGGTACCACATATTCAAGAAGAAAGTAAAATAATTCAGTGAATGGAAGCCCCAGGACAACTGAGGACCAAGCTGGGTGGAGAAGCAGCAGTAACATCTGCTCTCACTGGTCGAAGACTCACTCTGTTCACATGGACCCGAGAGGCATCACCGCGTCTATCCTTCCCGACAACCCTGGGAGACAAAGACCATCATTATCTCTTTCACAGTGGGGGAAACTGAGGCGGAGGGAAATGCACAAGCTCACACAAGACCACATAGCAAGTGGCAGCACAAGACCCCGTCCCAGTGCTCATCCGACGGCGCCAGCACGTGGCATCTCAAGCCAGAAACGCGGCCGTCCCATCTGCCTTCTCGTCCCTCCCTCGCCCGGGGCCGATGGGTAGCCAAGTCTCAGCTCCTGTGCTCGCTTCATAGCTCTCGAATCTGCCACTTTTCCCAAACCCGAGTTCCACTCCCCAAGGTGGCTCCAATTCTCCGACTCGCCCACTGCCACCTCTCCCACGTCCACGGGCCGCGGGCCCCGGTCAGGGATTCAGGGGAAACACAGGCGAGGGATGAGCTGCTGGGGAGGTTAAGCCTTGACAACCGGGCAAGGCAGGGCCCCTGTGCTACCGTGAACTCCAGGTTTCCAAGGAAACAGTGTCAGTCCCAGGAACAAGTGTCCCAGAGCAAAGTGGTTTCCCGAAGTCAACATCATGCCCTCAGCTGAGCCCCTCCCTTCCCGCGCTCTGTGGGCACGTTTCCTGCCTGTGTTGAGGGCTCGGCTGAGATCGCACCGTCCTCAGAGACCTGACTCCCCACATGCTCCGTCGACCCTTTGCCTACCACTCTCATGACACGTCACGCTCCGAGGTAACCCTACATTACTTCCACCTGTCGGGTAGGTATTGGTTAAGTTCCTGACGTCAGGACGCGCGTCTCAGGCAGCTTCAATCTCCAGCACCCAGGGCACTGCCAGGAAAACAGAATTCAGTGCCCGTGAAAAAATAAGAACGAGTGGATGTAGACATATCATTGTGTCCTCCTAGACCCTATCAAGATTTCACACTCTATCATGAGTTCCGTAAGCAACACCGTAGACTTTTCCTGGTAGGCAAACCTTGTAACTTTCTAAGTCAAATTTGGTGCATGGAAAGAAAGAAGTTGTTGGAAGTAAATTCTCTCAATAGTGAGATTGCAGTTCTCAGAAATGCCCAGGCTCGTGTTCCTGTGAGGAGGAGACTGTCGCGTGGGATCTCAGGGTGACCGCGGGATGGTCCCATCCAGCCCCGCCTTAAGCAGCAGAGGCTGTCCTCCCACACAACACATCGCCTCAGCCGTGACGGTTCAAGAGTGTTTTGCCAGAACGGCTGGCATGACAGGGTCGGGGCCATACCTCCTGCCTTAGCAGGGCAGGCAGGGCCCAGGCTACAGGACAGGTGTGTGGTGGGGAGACAGGCCTGCGGCACACGGGGCCATCAGGGCTGTGCAGGGACTGTGGGCTGCAGTTCCAGGCAGGGGTCTCTCAACCAGCCCACCTCCTCGTGGGCCCCAAACCTCCCCGTCCCACCTCTGACACCCTGGTGTGCAGGAAAGAGAACAGCACCCGGGGTGTGTGCCCAAATTCGTCCATCTCACATCTGGACCGTGGCCGCTGACCCGACGACCAAGTGTCCGGGCCTTTGTGCTCCAGCCCCACAGTGGGTGGTCCCCAGGAACCCCTGGCAGGGAGGGAGGAATGTTCTCTCGGTAGAGTAAGGGCACAGCACAAAGCCTACAATTTAATACTCCAAAACACGATTCTGCCACATATCTAAAAATATGCACTCATAACTATGAAATAATGACAAACTTCCCATACTTGAATGATTCTGTTTAGAACTGGACAAACACCATCTTAGGGATGGAAATAAACATACTAATAATGTGGTACACAAATGAATAGTACATGAGAATGGCCTGGTGTGGGGGCAATTTGTATGTGAATGGGAACATCACATCATCTAAACAGGCTGGTCCTCAATGTCATTTTAGTATCTAAACAGCAATGGCTTGTGCCCTGTCTGGTTTAGTGCAAGAATCCGGATGGGGCCCTTTGGTCTTCAGGCAGCTCAGTTTCCAACTTGGAAATCGCGCCTCGTTACCTTTGCACCCACGTCTCCCTTGTCTGCGGGTTTCTGCTGCTGGGCCTGGGTGCAGCCGCCGTGTCCCTCTCAGAGCCGGTGTAGCTTCCAGTTAATCCGATGGCTTCCAAACTGGCTCCCACGTGTCCCTACCACACTGCTGGGGCAGGGAGCGGCCCCCTGACCCCGGGATGGGGGTCCTGACTCTCGCCTGGAGCTCCACTGAGGCCACCCAGCAGGGAGCAGGAGGGCTCGGCTCAGGGTGGACGCCATGCTGGGGAGGGGCTTCTGACAGGCCAAGGGCATCAGAGCGTCAGCTCCCCGCTGGCCCCTCGGAAACCACTCAGGTGGGGACTGTGTGGCCTCGTGGCCACCCCAGAGAGTCAAGTCTGGGGCCCGTGGCTTGTGCAGGTCTGGACAGGCCCAGCTGCCCTCCAGTGTTTGGCTGGGCTGTGCCTTGCTGGGTCCTTCCGGTGCAGGGACCAGGCTTTTGTCGGGATGGCTTGGTTGGTGGCTGGTTGGTTGTCTGTGCTGGCTGCTGTTTCTGCACAGCCAGTTTCTTCTTGTCCAAGTCCGGATTTCTGAGGCCCTGGAAAACCCCAGGGCACACGGCCAGCACTCCTGGTCCTCAGGTCCCCAGACCGCAGCGCCTCCACAGTGCCAGGCTTCCTGTGCTTAGTTTGTCCTGCCTGGGGTGTTGGTTTTACTGAGTGAGCAGAATAGGGACAAGTACTTTGCATATCTCCAAACACAGAAATCTCCCTACTTACAAGACTTTAAACTCTGTGCGGGAGGAAGTTTTCCTATTTGTTCACTGTTCCATTCGTAGCACTCAGAACCTAGTGAGTAACTGATACACACTTGTTTTCTTTCCTTTTTTCTCCCGTCTCCCAACGTAAAAGCAGCGAGTGCGCCCATCTTCTGTCATTTTCCCTCGTCAGTTGCTTCCCTCCTTTTACAATAAGCTTGTGAGGATTTACAATGGAAGTGGAATATCTTTCACAAAATGCAGGGATCTTTTTACTTGTCTTCTAATATGGAAAACTTATTTTTCCTAGAATGTAATAAGTTGCAATGTTCTGTTCCTACATTTATTCTTTTAAGCTAAAAATTAATTTCTTCACCTTGTCCTGTAGTGTCTGGAGGTAAATATGTCCATGCGAATGAATCAAAATGCCTCTGTGAAGTCCCCTATCAGTGCTCTATCCACAGTGATATTAATACAGGCAGAGAGAACTGTCCCCAAACCGAGGACATGCCATGGTGAGGCGGCTGACCCCGGTCTGCTGTGCCTGACGACTGGCTTCCCAAACAGGTGTGTTAGGCTTTGGTGGCAGCTCCAGCGATGTCACTTCTTGGGCTGTGAGGCTCAGCTG
Organism: Indri indri; assembly: GCA_004363605.1. Classification (NCBI taxonomy): domain Eukaryota; kingdom Metazoa; phylum Chordata; class Mammalia; order Primates; family Indriidae; genus Indri; species Indri indri. The sequence continues at coordinate 87,965 of RJWJ010001336.1, forward strand.
GAGGATGCTTCCCATGTGACTGCATTCGCCTTGTCCCCGAGAGCGTCACCAGGCATCTGACACCCAAGAGGCCATCGGGGCTCCCTGATACACAGTGGCAGAGTCTGACTGCTGTGGACTCCCGGGCCCCTCAAGTTCTCTGTCAACACACAGTGAGTGAAGAGCAGTCACAGGCCACCAAGGCAGAGAATTTCAGAGCTGGAGGCAATCTTAGATGCTTCTCAGACAACCTGTGCTCGGGTTAGTGACGATGAAAATGACTAAGACCTTTCCGACGGCCACGGCCCTGCCAGTGTTCTAGGTGGAGCAGGGCCCCTCCGTGCGCCGGGCCACGCACTGACACGGAGCACTCGTCTCCATCTGCAGAGTGAGGGTACAGGCCAGGCTGGAAGCCAGCCCCGCCGTAAACACACCTCAGTAACAAACCACACACACGGGTATCTGTGCCATGACGACATGCGAGTCATCAGGCCCTGCCCACATCCGTCACAGGACACAGGGACGTCAGCCCTGGGTTTACTGTTGTGAAAACTCGAACCATATTGAGCAAAGCACTTCCGCCTATTTTCAAATTGGCTTCAGACGGTCAAAAGGGTTGTTCTGTAAAACCCAGGCTCCAAGGGGAGCTGAACCTGGTTAAACCCTCGCAACACACGTTCTGTTTGGACTTTTCCTAGGCAAGTGTGGTCAACAGGATGCGTCACTTTTTTTTCCTAACGAAACGGTAACCTTCATAAGCATCCGTCCGCTTTTCCGTGGGAGTCACACTGGGTGGGACTTGTGTCCCGTCGCTGAAGATGTGTTTGAGTACGCTGCTTGCTTGTTTCAGTGTCTGCTGGGCTCTGCTCAGTCAGGAGCGATGGAAAATGAAACAGATGTGCACATGCTGTTCTCAGTGACGTCCTCAGAATGGTTCCAAGTGTCAAGGACTTGGGGCTCTCTGTGGTGAGAGAAGTAAGAGGCTCTACGACTCCCCTTCCCACAGCAGGCACAGAAGCAGGCGGGTGACGGCCCTGTCCCTGGGCCGTGTGAGTGCGCGTGATGTAGCCGTGAGGTTCTTGGCTGCCCTTTCGCAGCTTCTGATGTTTTCTTGGGGGCTCAGTGGGACAGATAGTCTGTTCTGCGGCAGGACGTGCCAACAAATTGCATCACTTCTGCCTCGGTGGCCGTGGACAATGACATGCCATATGCCAGCGGCAGGAAATGAATGGGCTCATTTACACTGGCACCGGGCGCACGGCCTGTCAGTCTTCCGAGGCCGTCCACGGCGATCGGGCAGTGGCAGGGGCGTGGAAAACCTCCCAGCCCCCAAGCCGCATGAGCACATTCGCGGGGGAGGGCTCAGAGAGGGGCAGCAGGACCAGGGAGATGGGGGCCCCTTCCGGCTGTGGACGTCCGCCTCGCACTTGCACAAAAGGGACCAGGGAAAATCACCCCTCTCCGGCTCCCTGCACCAAAGGGAAGAGAAAAGAGAAATTGCCGACTGCATCCGGCTGCAAGGAGGAAACAAAGACACAGCAGGCATCACACCGGTGCCTTCCGAGCAGGTTGCCTGCACAGACAGCTGCCACAGAGGCCTGCCCAGTGCCGACCCCACCGCCAGACGGCAGCCCAGCAGCGGCGCAGCTCATATCCGACCCCGGTCCCTGTGGCAGCGCACGTTTGTTCCCATGCGTGGAAGCGGAGAACGGGGTAATGACAGCAGAGCCCGTCCTGTGCCGCGGTTGCTAATGAGTGGGTGGCAGGTCAAGGGTCACCTCGTGGGGCGACGGCAAGGGAAGATTGGCCGTCTGCCGTCCCTGGCATTTGCTGCAAGGGCAGTGAGGGGATAGGTGGCAACCGCATCTCTCTCTTCTTGGTAATCACTGTAATTAGCGTCAAAACCAGACTCGGGTGAGCGTGGGGCGGCTTCCTGGCAGAGTGACTCACTTTTTAAATAATAACGACATTGGCATTGCAGGGCCTCTTATCTGACTGCAGATGCCTTACGGAGACTGACCGTAACCACCGCCACCCGGCCACCCTGCCAGGCAAGAACCCCGGTGACTTTGCAAGGAGCGGGGTGCAGAGTGGCCTGGCCCAGGCACAGGGAGAAGAGCGTCCAGGCCGCGTTCCCGTGAGGGCGGCTCAGGCGTGGGCCCACGGCAATCCCATACGCACGAGAACTGAGGCCTGGGTGTGTCAGGATTGGTCTTTAAAACCTGACTCTTCTCTCATGCTTCTGGCCCCTGGGCAGCCGAGAGTCCCTAGCGGGACCCTCCATCGCCCACGCCGCTCCCCCTGGTCCCACTGTCCCTCCATCAACGCACGCCCCCCCGAGTGCTGACGCCTGTCTGGCAAGGCCAGAAACCCAGAGGGAAGCCGCCCGCTGACTGGGCCAGGCGTCACTTCTCACTCCAGTCGCGTTAGGTGGTAATGACACCTGCAGATTTTCCTGGTTTTGCCTTCACACTGAATGAATTTTAAATAAACTATGCAAAGTGATTTTCATTGTAAGCAGCATCCAGACACATCTGGAGGTGGGAGAAGCAAGTTCCAAGCCCCCTAAGAAACTCCAACCCCCGCACACTCGCAACCAGATTTAACCAATGAAATGCTTTTCCATTCACTTCTCAGGAGTCTAGAACTGTTTTTCCCTCAGTCCTCTCGGCCGAGAAGTCACTGCACTCCCAGCCCCGGCCCCTTGTTGGAGCCGTCCACAACCATTCCTTTTCTCCAAGAAGAGCCGTTTTGGCCCTTTGTGAGAAGCTCTCTGTCCTCATCCAAATCTCAGACGTGCACTTCCCGGCGGGCGGAGAGCGGGGCAGTGCGCCACTCCCAGGACATGACGCAGCCACGCAGGCAGAGGTGCGTGTGCATCGCACACCGCGGCTGCTCCCCGCCCAACACGGATCCACCACTGAGCATGCGGTGGGCAGGCTGTGGACATGTGCAGGCACCTTCAGGGGGCCGTGTTTGTTGGCAGCACAAGGAGGTTTGGGATATAAATGGCTTTTCCTGAGAACACGATTCCTTTAAGGGTCTGTTGTTTTGTTTTTCCCCAAGACACTTTGTGGACGTATTTCTAACACCCACCTTCTGACATAGATGCTCCTGCACGTGATTTCATCGTGATGTAGTAACGTGGTAGCTCCAATGAGCCTAGACTGCAGTTTATGGTCTTTAATCCGCCAGCTTTAATTCTTCCTTCTGTGTCTGTGGGGAGGGTGTGGAGTGGGACTAGGCAGGCGTCGGCTGCCCCTGGGGATCGCTGCTTTGTTCAGCCTCTGTGGCCCGGCCACTGTGCCAAGGCGTGGCCTCGCAGTCTCCTTGTGCGGTCAGTGGGGGAAAGAGCCTGCAGGCCGAGGGGGGCCAGAGACGTCCTCCCTCCCGCTTTCAGCCGTGGAGCCACCTCGCCTGATGGTTCCAGAACAGGGTGGTGGTGTTTTCATTTCCCTCTTCGCTGGCTTCCATGTTCTGGAGCTTTGCTGATGGAGGTGACGACCGAGGTTAAGACCCCCGTCCCGCCGTCACTCTGCCTATGCCCCACCAGCCCCGAGGGAGCCCCAGACGGCCCAGCGGGCGCTGTGCTGCCCACACCTCAGGCCCCCAGCACCCTGCGGGAGCTGCTTGCATCGCGGCTGTCACAGGTCAACACCTCTGGCCTTTCCACACTCCTGGTTAAAAAAAACCCTGCATCTCTTTATTACACACTGACTGTTGCAAAAAAAAAAAACAAGTTCCTTTCATTATTTTTTATGTGATTTTATTCTGACTCTTAGTCCTTGCTCTCAGTGAGACTAAGAGTCTCTCGGGCCCACCGGGCCTCAGTGTGCCCACAGTGACAGCTGTGCTGCCCTGTGAGTCCACTGTGGGCATCTCCGCAGGCTCAGGCGCCATCCTGGCATTCCCAGGCGTCCTCAGACCCGTCTAACCACCCTGGAGAAGACCAAGCCAAATTGACCCGGGAAATCCAACCCTCATCCTCCTCCTCCCCCCACGCTGCTCTGCCTGAAAGGTGCCCTGTGTCTGAATCTCCTTCCTACTCCAGAGCTTATCTGCAAGCCTTGGAGCCTTCACTTCTGAGAGCTCTTAAGAAAGCTTGTTCTCATCTCTGCCAGGCAATCTTAGGGTCCACTTTGAGAATCAAATCTAAGCAGCAATTTCATGCTTCCGCATGGTTCCCCTGGGGAAGAAAAAAGCCGTCCCCTGTGCCATGACAAGGGGCCGGGTGGAGCGAGGAATGCATCTCCCACAAAAGGGAGACACACCTCAGAACATCATCCCCGACGCTGGAGTTAAAACAGTCACTTCCGGAATCAGACACGGCTCCACTCACCAGACCTACCTGCCTTTGGCAAGTCGCTCAGCTCTCCCAAGCCTCAGTTCACCTGGCTGCCCAGGAGGCAGTGATGTGCCAAGGGCCACGCGGACGCGCACACAGCGTGACAGCTCCACCAGCAGCACAACCTCTGCACTGGCCCTGAGAACCGCCTGGCCGGATCCAAAGTCAGACACCGCCTAGACTTCCCTGCCGCGCGTAACTGGGCCACGATTCGACATCTTATAGACGTGATAAGTGTGTGCCTCCGTTACAATACATAAGCATCGTTAAATCAACTCATCTTGCAATTTGGGCTTTAGGGCCAAATTTTTCAGAGACCCGGATTTTACAGTTCTTCTGCCGAACGATATCACTGTCCTTTCCTTTGGGCATAATGGCCCTGACCCCGCATGGGCTGGGGGTCCCTGTCCTCACCATGAAGGAGCCCCTAGCCTGGCAGTGGACACAGTGATGTCATAAACGGCCTGAAGCAGTGAGGTCGGCACGACGGGGAGAGGAGCTGGAGTGACGAAAGACAGGGAGCAGCATGTGCTAGTTACACAGCCGATCTCAGCTGTGGAGAGTGAAACACGTGAGAGCTACTCTTCCAGAAGATACACTGCTGGTCGCACGCAGATGAGTTACAGCTGGATCCCCATGAATGTACCCGAAAGGTCTACAAGATGATGATGTGGGAAAGGGAATTATCACACGCATGTCACTCAGAAGTGGGGGAGTGATGAGGGAGCAAGTAAAGCCCACAGGCCACACCTGTGACCCATGATGAGCCAAGGCACCACTGGGGAGAAAAACCAAAGGAGAAACAGGTTTTTGTGTGTGAATGCTGTGTGTGTCCACATGCGTGTGTGTGCATGCTGTGTCTATATGAGCAAGTGAGTTTCCATGTATGTTATGTGTGAGTATGCCTGTGTGTGCATGTTCTTGTGTGAATGCTGTGTGTCTGTGTGCCCGCACACGTGTGTGCATGTTGTGTCGGCATATGCATGTGAGTGTGCATGTGTGTCAGTGTGTGTGCACATGTATGTGTGTATGTGCATGTTATGTGCACATGGGTGCATGTGAGTGTGTGTGTGTGAGGGAGAGAGAGTAAAGCTCTGTTTTGGGGATGTCCAGTTAAGCAATTTTTTTAAAAAGGTCAGAGTTTAAGGATGCAGATGCAAATCGGATTAGCTCTAGAGTCGAGCGAGATCACTGCATGAAGGGAGAAGAGCACAGCCTGGGACAGCTTCCTGGGGAGTCCCAGAAAGGACCCCAACATTTCAGGGGATAAATTGGAAAATGCAACAGACGCACCGGGACGTGACCGCAAGCAGAATACCAAGAGTAAATGTCCAAGGAAGCTTTTGAGACTCAGTTCCCTGACTCTCAGGTCCCCTTGGACCCCTTTTACAGAACTACGATTCCAGGAGGAAGGTGTGGGGGCTGCGTGCACCTTCACCTGAGAGTCGACAGAGAGTGTTCATTGCAGCCACTAGATGTGTTCTGCTGTTTCATCTTGCCTTTTAGGAAGATACATGCGGCCTTGGCCTGAGGAACAGATGGCAAATGCTTTCCTGTGGCTGGAAATCTGCAAGCGTAGAAACATTAACTCTTAAGACGAGCTCAGTGTGTGCTTTAGGAAAGCCAGCGTCGGCTTTCCCTGCCAATGGCAAGGATGCAGGTTATAGAAGGAAACGGTGAGGAGAGGTAGGTTTGGAAAGACTCAGATAGTGTCAACGCTCGACTTGTGGTCACCAGGGATAAACCAAAGGTTAATCACAGACAAAAGAAAGGAGCCCTGTCCCTGAAGAAATGATCCCAAAAGGCAAAAATTCTAATTTAAGAGGAAATTTTTAAAACCTTTAAATAGCTCTTCTCGAACATCTGATGCCACCACATGGAGCCGCCACTCCTCCCAGGCAGTAAAAACTTCAGACAACAACAAAGGACACAGAAGGTTCTGGACGGTGGGAGCAGACGGACCCCAGGTGTCCTCAGCATGCGGGGAGTGGCCGGGACAGATGCCGGGCTCCTTACTGCCCCCATGCATCGAGACAGGGCCCTGCGGAAACTCCCGGCCAGAGCTGCCAACGGGCACAGACACTAAGGAAACCCAGGGAAAGCCTGTTTCCCACAGCAGGGAAAGGGCTGGGAAAGGGCGGTCAAGGAGAACAGAAAGGTGTTTTGGCCACACCCACTGGGCTCTGCCCCATACCCGTGGAAGCTGCCTGCCCCCAGGTGTCCACAGGGCTGGCAGGAGGCTGTCCTTGCCCACCACCCAGCAGAGGGCACCATCTGCGCTCGCTGCGGTAGTGACTGTGGCACTGAGAGGGCCCCGCTGTGCAGCCCTCCACTTCTGCCTTCCTGGCGTGGCCTGCAGCAAGGAGCCCACACCCCACTCACAGGCCTGAGACAATTATATTTAAAAAGTAGGGAGGGTGAGGAACCTGAATGCAAGTAAGCCTTCTACACCTTACTCAAAGCAGTGTAGCATCAATACTAGTAGACTGTGATAACATGCACACGTATATCACAGTATCTACAGCAACCACTAAGAAACTATACAAAGCAATACATCCAAAAACACTGCAGGAACCTAATGATGTATTCTTTAAAATGTTCATGTAACTTATAGGAAGACAAGAAAAGAGAAATAGAAGAATGAGAAACAGAAGATACAAATAGAAAACAAGCAATAAAATGGAACACTTAAGTCTGAATACATCAATATTTATCATAAATGCAAATAGTCTGAATACAATAATTAAAAGACAGAGATTAGCAGAATGGGCTAAAAGAAAAAAAAAGCCACGATCCAACAATAATCTATGCATAAGAACCTCACTTCAAAAACAGCATCAGGAATGATAAAGTAAAAGCATAGAAAAAGATATCTCATGAAAATATTAATTTTTAAAAAGCGGTGGCTATTTTACTATCAGATAAAATAGATTTCTGAGAAAAAATTTACATAAAAAAGGAGAGATATTACATTATGATAAGAGTATGAAATCTATCTGGGGGAAAAAATAACGATACTGTGTATACTCCACAAAAAACAAATGAAAATGGGAATACAGTATATCAAAATGTATGGGGTATAGCTAAAGCAGTGCTGAGAGGGAAATTCATAGCACTAACTGCTTACACTATAAAAGAGTAAAAGTCTCAAGTTAATAATCTAAGTTCCAACCTCAAGAACTAGAAAAAGAAGAGAAAAATAAACTAAAGTGAGCAGAAGAAAGGAAATAAAAAAGAAAAGTACAAAAATCAATGAAATTGAAAAGAAAAGAATGGAGAAAATCAGTAAAACAATAAAGCCGATTCTTAAAATAAATTAATAACTATAACTTCTAGAAATATTCATAAACTTAAGAAGAGAGAAGACAAAGCACCAGTGTCAAGAATTAAACAGGGATATCACTTCAGGTCTTGCAGCCATTAAAATGGTATGGAAATATTACAAGCAACTTCACAATCACAAATTAAACAAGTTAGAAGAGATAGACCAAACCATTAAAGCCCGAAATGTACCAAAATTCCTCCAAGATGAAAGAGATAGTCTGAAACTGAATTCGTGACTTAAAAGTTTACAAAAAATAAATGTCAAGGCCCAGATGGCTTCACTGGAAAGTTCCACCAATGGCAAAAGAGAATTAACACTGGTTCTAGGCAAGCTCTTCCAGAACAGACAAGGAAGGAGCAATTCCAAACACATTCTCTGAGGCAACTTTACCCGGAAACAAAACCAGACAAAAGCATACAAAAAGGAGAACTACAGACCAATATATCTAAGGAATCTAGATGCAAAAATCCTCACTATAATAGTATCCAATAGGTTCTGGTAGCACATTAAGAGAATTATATACAACTTCCAAATGAAATTTTTTTCAGGTCTTTTAGGGTTATTCAATATTTGAAAAGCTACCAAAGGAACCCACCATACCAACAGTCTAAGAAAAAATAATAATATGCTCTTCTCAATTGATGCAGAAAAAGAATTTGACAAAATCTGACACCAATTTATGTTAAAAAACACTCACCTACTAGCAATAGAAAGAAGAAAACTTCCTCGACTTAAGAAAGAGCTTTTTTTTTTTTTTTTTTTTTTTGACAGAGCCTCGCCCTGTCACCAGGGTTAGAGTGCTGTGGCCTCAGCCTAGCTCACAGCAACCTCCAAATCTCAGGATCCAGCAATCCTCCCCCCTCAGGCTCCCAAGTAGCTGGGACTACAAGAGCCACCACCACACACGGATAATTCTTTTCTATTTTTAGTAGAGACGGGGGTCTTGCTCTTGCTCAGGCTGGTCTCCAACTCCTGACTTCAAGTGATCCTCCTGCCTCAGCCTCCCAGAGTGCAACAAAGAGCTTCTATTAAAAAAACAACCAAACAAAAAACTCTCTACTGTTACATTATAGGTGAAAAATTGAAACTTCCCCTCTCGAACTGCAGGGAACCAAATACACACACACACACACACACACACACACACACACACACACACACACATCCCGCATGTAAAACTGGTGCCATCTGAATAAGGTTGGTGGATCGCACCAGCTGTATTTCCCCGTCGGACACTGTCTTATGAGGATGCAAGATGGTCACTGGGGGGAACAGAGTGAATGGTATACGGAACTCCCTGGGCTCTGTCTTACAATGGAATAACTGTCTCAAGATAAAAAGTTAGCAAAATAGCTGTGTTCTTTGGTGGTTTGCAACTTAAAACCACAAACACTAAGCCATAATTCATTAAATAACTATGTGTTATAGTCTTTTATTACAAAATTACATTTGGTGGATGAGTCATAAAAATTTTGACATAATAAAACCTTACATTATATTTCTATAAGATACAGAGTTTTTGACTAGATTTAAAATTGGCAGTAACCAAAAGAAAGAAATGTCACAATTAAAGTTGATAAAGGTTGAAATACATGATTAAGTCTTAATTTTTATAAGATGGAAACAACTTGTATGTATTTACTTTTTAATGTCTATGAATCACCTATTTTGACTTAGTGTTTGATATTATTTATATTTGTACACAATTTCTATTTTTTGTGAAAATAAAACCTAGAAAAACTTCATAGTTTCACCAATACCAGAGATAGCAAACACTGTGTGCAGTGAAGGCTTGAGACCCCCTGCCCTCCAGAGACAGCAGAGGAGGGGAGAGGGAAAGAAAGAAGGTAACTTCAGAAATGGCAAAGGTGGCCCTTTACGGTATGAACTATAAATTATAAGTGATGTCTAATTTCAAAAGTAAAATTATGCCATAGTCTGGATTTTGTTTCATGTTAAAAAAAATTCAGAACTAGGACATAACCAGAAACGTTTGACCCAGGGTCATTATTGTCGCTTACGCACTCTCAGAACGTGGCTGTTTACATGATGCTGACAGGATAACATCCTTTGAGGTCCTAATTTCTACATTTCACCATGAAATACTCGTGTTAACATGACGTGGGTTCAATCGCATTGCCCAGTTTGAAAGCCTTGAATAGCGTCGGTGACTCGGCAGCTCCTCCCCTCGCTCTGAGAAACCGTCGCTAACATTTATTCCAGAACCGAGATGTGCCAGGAGCTCAGCCGACAGAGCAACACCTATCACCCAGGTCTTTCAGAAAGAACCTGCTGGGGACAGGCCCGACCTCCCAGCAGCAGCAGGTGGCTTCCTTCACCTGAAGTTGAGACTTCGTCAGTGGGGCGGCGTTGGAAAAAAGAGAACTAACGGGAACCTGCTGCAGGTGACGCTCCTGAAATGGGTGAGTGACATTGGGAACCAGGTTCTGTGACTTGCAGCCACATCAGCCCCTCTAAGGCGACCGTCTAATGCTGCGGTCCCAGCCCTCAGGCAGCACTGGTCCCTGGCCCATTAGGAACCGGCTGCACAGCAGCTGAGCAGCAGGTGGGCGGGCGAAGCTCCATCCGTATTTACAGCCGCTCCCCATCGCTCACCATACCCCCCACAGTCCACGGAGAAATTGTCTCGCCTGTCTGTGCGACAAGGGGCACGGGCAGTGGTTGAGAAATCCTGACAGCCAAGCAGACGATGAAGGAGGCTTGCATTTTGTTCAGCTCTAAACAATAAAGAGAACTTGTTCATTAATGAATAGATTTTTCTTAGATGCTTTTTGCTGATAAACGACTAACCCGCAGTGGGAGGTGCGCTTGCAGGAGGCGTCACTATTCCACGACAGCACCTGGGCGGTGAGTCCACAGTGGACAACCCGGCGCCGTCCTGCGAGCCAGAGCAGCTGGCACCTGCAGGAGCACGTCTGGAGCAAGTCGGGGCGTCTGTCCCACTGAGCGGGGCCTTAGAGAACAAAACTCGCAGTAGACGCTTGTATGCAATAGAAACTCAACAACGAGTCGTTTATGGGACTAACTTAAATGTCACATTTGGAATTCGACCCCTCCCCCTTCTTTGGTTCCCTAATCAGCACACAGGAAATCAAGACCTACAATTTAATTCATGTTAAAAAACTGTGATGTCATTAAAAAATTACTAGAAAACTCCATTTAAGTATTTGAAAAATTAATATTGACTTACAAGTCCATTTTTACTCCAAATAGTTTAATGTTTAGTGAAAAAGTAATAGACGTCATAACAAGGATGCGGAAAATGGAAACCTAATAAACTGCATCTCGGTTGGCCGGAGCCCTGGGCATTGAGCACTGGGTCCCCACCCTGCTCTCCTGCTCCTGCCCCGCCCAGGACCCCCTGGCTTTTCACGATGTGCTGCAGGACGGGCCACGGAAGCACAGGATGGGAGGAAAGTCGAGTCGCCTGGCTAGAAAATGGCTGTAACTGTGCCAGAAAGGCCGTGTGGGGTGACCCTGAGACATCGGTGTTCATGGCTCCCGCACCATAAGCAGTCAGGGTCACTGTTACTGAGCGGTGGCAGCACCTACCGTGTCCGAGGTTCTCACCGCGTCTCCATGAGGCGTCCTCCAGAAACTGGCCATCTGGACCCTGGGGCTTTAGAAGGAAGGACGTGTGCTCGTGTCGTGAAGAGACTCCGTGGTCAGTGACTCCGCAGGGCGGCGCCCGCTTGCCTGGTGCTGCCTCAAAAACCTCAGTCAGGTGCTCAGGCAGAGCCCAGGGGGCCAATCCTGCGCTGCCACTGGCAGGGGTGAGCAAGGTGTCACCTGCTTTAGCTCAAATTGCTTGTCTGCAGAGGGTGCAGCAGGGCAGCCTTCCCTCCAGGCCCACAGCGAGCCGACGGGCGCAGGCAGGCGATGCACTCAGCACGGAACCTGGCACTCAATGCTGGCGTTAGTCCTTAAGATGGTTTCCAACTAGTTTTGAAAATAGGGCTTCTGGGAACTGGAAAGGTGTTGTGGATGAGAGTTGAGGGCGGCTCTCAGAGTGCTTGTCCCAACCCCCAGGAAGCAGCCGCAGGTCCCCAGGCAGATCGAAGCCGTGCCCCACCAGAGGTCTCTGCCAGCATCCGATCGCTGAAGATTCATTCCTCTGCTTGCTTCAGAGCCCAGATTGCTGGGAAAGTACAAATACTTCTTCAGTGTGTGTTCGTACAGTGCGGGACTTGGCATCAGAAACACCTCTGTTTGGAATCCCCACCACCAACAACCGGCTGAGCTTAAGCCAATCAATCTCCACGCAAAAACGTATGAAATGACGCAGCTCACGGGGAGTGATACTGGGAAGAGTATGCGTAAGGTGCCGATCTACAGATGACGACTGGGCGCTGCGCAGAGGCTGTTCCGCCCACCCTCGCCCAGCTGTGCCGGGAAGGAGGAGAGAACTGGAAAGAGATGAGCGACGCGTCTGCACCACAGAGAGCCGTGTGAGTCTGAGTCGGGCGAAGCTGTGAACGAGGGTGGCAGGCAGAGCCACTCTCTCCAGAGACATCCATGTCCTGATCCCGGGAGCCTGAGAGGAGGTTCTACTACATGCTGAGGGGAACCAAGGTTGCTAAGCAACCAGCCTTAAAATACAGAGATTCTCCTGGATTATCTGAGTGGCCCCCCGTGGTGACGAGCCCTCCAAGGAGGACAAAGGCAGGAGAGCCAGGGTCAGACGTCCTTCACAGCATCTGTGTGAAACTCACGTATGCAGGCACCCGCCGTGTGGACAGACTGTCCCAGCAGCACTGGGTCACTCTGGGCCACACCCTGCTCCGCACCCCTATGGGGATCTTGCCACCAGAGAGGTGTGTGCGGAGGAAGGTGGCATGAGGATGTGGGTAAGTCTGGTGGGAAGACCCCGAGGAGGGAGGCCGGAAGGCAGCCGCGGGGAGCAGGAGAGGGAGGCAGGTCCTCCCAGCACCTGCCCGCACTCCAGCCCCTCAGCACAGGGCCCAGGAGCTCAGACAAGGGCGAACCTGCCGCCCTGAGCCCCAGAGGAGCAGGCAGGTGACTAAAGGTCACTCCTTATCATTGATGGCTCACACACAACATTTTGGTTTCTACTCTGAAATGACGCTTTCCTCTTTTCCCTCCCGCCCTCTTGGGACAGTCGATGCTGAGCAGGTGAGAGAACTTGCCGGCTCAGGCTGCGTAGTGAAGCCAGCTCCAAGGCAGAGACCCACAGGCGCACCCAGGCCACCTGCTCAGGGTGACAACGGAACAACCCGGGAGCCAGTGGATCTGACCCCAGATTGCCTAAAGCTCTTATCTTCTCCACTTGGGTCCAACAGGACTTGTTACCACTCTTTTCCATAACCTTGAGGGAATCAGCCCAAAAACATGGCCTCACATTTAAAACTACAACCATTCATTCAAACTGAGTCGATGTAAATCAAACAGTGGATGCTTCTGGTGGAGAACCCTGCTGGAACTAAAGCACATCATCAAGCTGCCTAAAGCTACCTGACACGCCTTTTTCTTCTGACGGCGGCATTTGCAGCACGGCAGAATCGTGGGGATGCATCATTAACTCTACCTGCCAGGGGCACAGGCTGGACCCAGCGCTGCTCTCGCCAGGAAGGAGCGTGGAGACGCGGGATGAGAACATGGCGGGGACAGAAGAGCCACATTCCCTCGGGATGACGAGATGTCAAAAGAGCTGCCTAAAAAGCAGCTGCTGTCCTGCGTCTTTCTGCAAGTCAGCCCGGGATGAGCGTCCAGGTCAGCGGGCAGAGCAGGATGTGTCGGCAAGGACAGGGCGGCAGAGGCGGAGAGAGAGGGAGGAGCAGTGGGAGAAGCTGGAGAGGGAACCACACGAAGGCCAGAGACGGAGCGGGGACAAGGGAGCCGCGTCCAGCGAGGAGGAAAAGGGTGTGCACAAGAGGCCAAGGAACCGGGGAGGAAGCGCAAAGACGGGAGGGAGGGAGAAAGTGAGAGCAGGACCCACCGTGGGATCCACGGCTAGCGGAGGGCGACACCAGCCCCACAGCACCAGGACGCGCAGCACCTGTGACCCACACCATGTCTGCGCAGTCAGGAACTTCATTTGAGGACCTTCAGAATTGCTGTCAACTGCATAGAACTGTGTGTTTGCATAATATCTTAGGCAGAAATAACATGTTTCAAATGCACAAAATTGCACAGAATTCTACCAGACTCACAGAAAATTAAAGACTAGAAATGCAAGAACATCTACTCCTCTCCCTTCCAGCTTTTTATCTGACAATTCCACGTTTGCCAGGACATTTTTGAACTTCTCTTTTTCCCCTCACGAAACAGGATTGACTTTTATGGTCGCTAAACCACAAGGGCCCATGATCAGTTTTTTCAGGGTCTGCCCCAGGCCGCCTGCGGACGGCCGCGCTGTGGGAGAGGACAGGAGACACCGGGATGGGAGGGACACCTGTGCCACCCTGGTCCCCCTGCGGGCGCCACATAGCCCTCCTGCTGGCGTGGGGCCTGGGCACCTGACCCACACAGAGGCCCCCTAGGCTCACAGGTTCTCCTTGCGGGGTGCCTGGCCTGAAGCCAAGTCCTCACAGTCCTATGGCACAGACCTCTGAGGACCCACGGCCCGCAAAACTGAGAGCTGGGGAAAAGAGCCCCAAGCTGTCAGGCGGAGCACACGGCAGAGACCGATGTCACTGCAGAACTCAGACCAATCTTTCTGGGCATGTACAAAGGACACCCTTGGATTTCTCTAGGAATAATCCAGCTACGTCTGTGAGAGACAAATGGACCAGTCAATTCCATGAAACAACCAGTTTGATTGACTTTTCTCTTGTTCACTGATTCAACCAATTATTTGACTGTAATGACCTGATTTTCCAGAACTGCGCATGCGAAGCTACAATCAGAAAAAAAGACGGAATTAAGACAATTAAACAGACAGTTCAGAAATAATCAAATGTCCTGCTACTAAAGAGAAAATGGGGGTCTGGTTTGTTTCTCATTGTTCCCCAAATAACCACTGTCTTTCTGATTGCTGGTGTAGGCAATATCTCAGTAAAAGTAAGATTAAGTACTTTTTTAAAAAATAAAGCATTATGACCCTTTGAAAGCAGCGCAGTATAGATTAAAACAAAAAGGTGCAAATTTTCAAGAGTCATTTGTCGGCAGTGGTCAGGAGTCAGGAGGGTGGCCCTTTCTGGGGCATCCTAGCAGGGTCCCTCCCACACGCCTGGGCTTTCTGGGCGCTCCACACCTGGCCGCACCAGGAGCCGGCTGCTCTCCTCCCACGACAGGTTCTCTAGCTGCAGGGCCAATCGGCGGGTTAAATGACATCGGGTCCCGGCAGCAGAGTGATGCCCTGAGACCCACACTGCAGCCTCCACCAGCAAGCCTGGGAGCCGGGACACTGGGAGGACTCAGCTCCATCTCTGCGTCCTGCACGGACGGCTGCACTGTTCCAGGTAGGAGCAGGCGGCCCCAGCAACACCTGTAACCAGCAACATCACAGGGACGCACTGTGGCAATTCTCTCATGTAGGAGCTAATTTTAGAGCCTTTGAAATCAACTCCTACCATGGGCAGGTAAAGTCAACACGGAAGGCCCATGAATCGGGCTGAGGTCAGGCTCCTGTACAGGTGTAGTTGACTGGTTTGCAATAAAATCGCTGAGAGCCGCAAGTTTATAATGCGCTTTCTCGGAAGTGAGCTCATCTTTTCCGAGAGCGTAGGGCAGAAAGGTGTGCCCATGTGTCTGCCACCTACTCACTCGCCATCCTGGCTGTTGTGGACGTAGAAAACACTAGAAAACATTCGCAAGGATTCCCCACTTCCCGTGTATGAAAAAGTGGCAACCTGCACTCTGCTGTTTATTTGTAAAGTTCCAAGGAAGAGGACATCTGCTGGCCGCCTGGCAAGACCTCTGTTCTAACAGGTCAATTTCTACGACTAGGAAGTATTTCTAAAGACTCCCTCACCCAAACGGAACTGCCCACCCAACGCATCACATCCGGTCCACGCAGTATTTCCAAATAGTGCAGAATCGAGTGTGCTCTCGTCTTGACGTAGGCCTTGGTCCCCCGACAATAACGCCGTAACTGGGGTGGCCTCGGGGCTGAGAATGTGTGTGGGAGAAAACAGATGGAAATGAGGGTAAGGACTGAATTTAAAACGTTGCTGAGATTTCCTAAAAGTGAGTGGATTTTAAAAAAATACATCCAAACAAAACAAAACTAGAATGAAACCAACGTGTTATTGTTTGATTGTCTTGAGGAAATACCTGCCGCGCAAACACGCAGGGGGAGGCACGGGGCCGCACCTGCAGGGTGTCAGCAGGTTTATGGTTCACCAATTTACTCCTACGTGGCCGAGGCCCCTCACACTGAGAGAAATTCCATGTTACAAAGACAAATGGAAATGAAGAGCTGTGTAATTATTAGTTTTGTTGCGAGCAGATCAATCATTTGCGATGAACTGCTCTCCACGGCCACATATGACCTTTCGGCGGCCCTGGCGGCTCTCTGTGTGACGCGCGGCAGCACAGCCCATGCTGGCTGCATTATAACAGCCTTGGCAGCGTTAAGAGGCGGGCCCATGTCCCATGTCATAGGGACTCTTGTAATTATGACAAATGATTAAATGTGTTATTTTCGGCAAAGCAATGGCAGTCAGAAAGAGTGCTGAGGGCGGGAGCGAGGTGAGGCCACTGCCTTGGCAGGCGCTTCCCTTTTGTCACCGTGCAGCACTGAGCCCCCTGGGGAGGCTGAGCGGGGACACCCTCCCTGTGCAGAGCCTCCCACTGCGCAGCCTCCCGGCCCGGGGAGTACCGGGACCGAGTGGGAGAGCGGCACGCTAGGAACTGCGGCACAAAGGTGCTTCTGAGGGAGGTGACGTCGCACTATCTCTGGGGCTCCAGAAGGAGGGCCACACCCAGCCCTAACCTGGCTTGCGGGGGGCTCTGCGCCCAGAAACCGCGCGGCCAGGGGGACCAAGGCTCCATCCACCCCGTACAGGGAGAGCTCGGCTTCCCGGAGGGGACGGGTAGGTTTCTGGAGCCGCCGCGCTTAGCTTCTCCACCTGTGCCACTGGGCACACAACAGACCTGCAGCCCTCCCTTCAAAACACTGAGCTGTTTTTTGTTTCCTTCCTGCCACGATCCGAGGCAATTTTTAAAGCAATATGACCAGACCTGGCCAGTGCGCTGTCGGGCGAGAGCTGTAGTGGCCACACGTTTGCCTTGAAGCCATCTGAGAGCGCAGTTAGCACCGCTAAGGGTCCTAAGCTTTCTCCAAATGCCGGACTTCCTTCCTGTCCTTGGCGAGAGGGAAGGCCAGTTCTGACATCACCATTGCCAACAGCGCTCCACGTGGGGAGGATCAAGTGGCCACAGTGTCACCTGGGCACCCGCAGACCCTCCCAGCCGTGCAGCGGGGTCCCCGACCTCGGGCGAATTCCACCAGAATTGTGGTGTTTTCTTTTGCCAGCAACATTTTTTGGTTGGTATTTATTTCCAACTTACATATTGACAATGTAAAGCACAATCGCTTCGTGAGCCCGTTGCCGACCCGAGAGCTCCCCATTTGCCAGTATTCTGCTCGGCCCACCAGCTCCATCCCCCCCGGGTCCTGGCCCGTCCCCACAGCCCACACACACCCCAGCCCCCACACACATTCCTGCCTTTTCTGTCAACGTTCCTTCCTTGGGAGGAAACGTCTTTATGGAGATAACACCACAGAGAAGACAAAACCAATGGTAGTGGAACCTTCCACAGTCAAACCTCCAGGAGAAAATTTCTCATTCACGTCACCTGGCACAGGTGAGACCGCGGAGAGGTCGCTGAGGGTGCAGTGTGGGGGCAGAGGACGGGGAAGACGGGGCCGGGCACCCCACCCTGGCTGCGGGCACGGCCCAAGCCCTGCCCTGTCTGGGAAGGGCGGACTCCGCCCTGCACCTCTGTCCCTGAAACTGGAACTACCCGACCTGCGCAGCAGCCTTGGCGTGCTACTCTGTCTCCCAGGATCCCCTCGGGCTCTAGCGATTCCCGGGGACGGCCCGAAGTCACCACTGGCTTCGGGAGGCCGCTGGAGAGCCCTGCAGCGGCAGACCCTTGGCCTCAGGGCGCCCCACATGCACCGCTGGGTTGGACTCGCCGGCTCCCAAGAGCAAACAGCAAATCTGCAGGCGGAACTCAAGTGAGGTGAGCAGAAGTCGTCTCTGTGCACTCTGCTGTCGTCAGCAGCAGCACACCGTGGGCCCTATGTCCGCTGGACAGTCAGCAACCTGGGGGCAGGAAGATGTCCTGCCTTGGACGGTGGAGGAAGCCAGTGCCTCAGGTCCTCTCCCCTGCCGAGGACACTGTCACTGGATGTAGGGTACACCCTGACCCAGCATGGCCTCATCATAAGCAAGTGTATCTGCAACTGTTTCCGGTACTATTGCCTTTGCAGTATGGCGTTAGGACTTCAATGTGCCTTTGCGGGGGCAAACTTCTACCCACAACGTGGGGGTTGTCTTGAAGGAAGGTAGAAGCTCTCCTCCCCTAAAGATTCAACAAATAATGATAAATTCTCATTGCCTGAACTTGCTTAGCAGAAAGAAGCCCTCCCTCCAGCAGCACCCCAAGCTGAGGAGGAATGAGATGAGTGGGTACCCCCTTCGGAAAGATGACGCTGGGCCCCCACAGAGAGGGGAGCCCTCGAGCCCTCGGCCCAGGGTTGTGAGGCAGAGAGGACCTGGACTAGCAGGCACAGGCCTGGGCTTGAGTCTAGCTTGTCTGTCATGAGCTGCGGTTCTTCCAGCGGGTGGCTCGACCCCTCTAGACCCCCATTCATCCGTCTGCACAATGAGATGGCAACGCCCGCCCCGTGAAGCACGAGAGCTCGGCGCTGAGCACAGGCCATGTGAGGCTGGTTTTCATGGTGAGGAGATGGAATTACAGAAAGCCCAACATCTTGAGCCACAGAATGAGCCCGCAGAGGCACCAGGTTGGCCTCCCCGCGAACTCTGCCACCAGCCCCTCACGAACGCATCGTCGTTGCCATCATCTTCATCTGCTGGGAACAGGATCTGGGGTCCAAGTAGCCATCGTTCTGCCATCCAAGACATAAAACTTAATCTCCCTCCTAGTCGTGCATTTTCCTGGAGATACGTTTGTTAACTTGAGGACAGGAAAGTATTCCTGCTGACAATCTGAAAGTTTTCCACGTGCCTGTGCAAACTTTGGAGATTTGGCAACAGATTATGCCCAAAATACTACAGATGCTAAATGCAGGAGATGCAGGCAGTTTCCAGTGTTCCAGGAGAGGTTACTCACTGTGGAAGAAAGAAAGGGAGAAGAGCGTGGGGAGGGAAAAGAGAAGAAAAAAGAAGAGCAGCTTTGCAGGGAAGCACGTTGACAAGGAGCTGAGCGCGGCTGCTCAGGAAAGAGTGCTCAGGTCCTCGTCGGAGAACGGAAGTGCCCAGCACGAGCCATCCCAGCAGATGAGAAAGGTGGGCCAGGAGCAGAAAAGCCCTCGTGTCTCGCGTGAACCCAGGACAGGGTCTCAGGGTGTCTCAGCACAAACCCAGACTCTGCTGTGACTTTTAAGACCAGGACCAACCTATGGAGCATGTTCTCCACTGTCCTTTTTAAAGCTGCTTTTAAACACAAGCCAGTTGGTGCGGTTTTATCGTCCACTTAGTCATCATCTAAATCAGTCCCCAACATAGCTATTTTGATGGAATTCAGAGAGTTTTCAAATAAACGCTTAAAATGTACCATGTTCTATAAAGTTGTGCATACAGTCATATAACTCTTAGAGAAAAATAATCTAAAACTGTGACTAAACCTATAATTTAAAAACTCACAAAGAACTAAACTTCCACCCAACAGTCATATATCAAACAACAAAAGCTTACGGGAACATCCACATATTCATGATCCAAATACTCGTGCAGGCCTCAGAACTGTTTTGACAAATTACATACACAGTTGGAATGTGTTTGCCAATGGTGCCGACCGGCCACATACGTGGCTTTGTTAGTAAACCTAATTTGTTCTAGTCAAATGCGCATGTGCAGGATGCTTAATTATAAACACCAGAGACACTGTGGCTGATTCGAAGGTTTACCCACACCCTTTTGTGTCACTCATGCAGATTTTGTAAAGATATTTTGCTTTTACAATAGAAACCAATGTGTGTCTAAACCTAAAAAGCAAAGATTTCAAGAACAAATTAAGATTAAATTTTCCTATTAAAAAGGGCAATTCTTAAATACTTGAAGAACTATCTCAAATCCACAAATTCCATTTCGATTTCTTGTGCAGTGGGCAAAAGTAAGCCCATACCTACCCACCTTCAAAAAAAAAAAAAAATGTAAGTTCGGTAAGTGACAGCGTTGTTGAGGTTCGTCACTCCTGCCAGGGTTTACAGCTGTCGCGAACAGTTTGGTGCACCTCTAATTCCTAATTACGACTCACTGGGAGTGGGGGAGGTTGTCAATTTCACTCATCCTGTGGTGAGAAACAAAATGATTCTACTTTCTGCTGCCAACCAAATCATCCTATTCTTTAGCAAGGCTAAGAATAATCATCTAAATAACAAAAATCAACAGGAGTGATTAACATTTTAGGAATTGCTACTGAGTTTTCCAGAGGGATGTGCTCATGGAACTGAAAGCCCCAAGAAGGTTTTCAGAGGAGACTTCTGAACTTTTCCTGGCACGGCTCTCCCTCGTGCCCTGAACAGCACGTGCCCTTGTAGAGCACACCCCAATCCTTCCGTGCACGACGCTAAGGGGCTCTGGCCCCTCCTCCCGCTATGGCTGCGATCCCAGAGCCCTGGACCCTTGCTCAGTCATTGCTGCTCCAGGCCCTGTGGCTGGAGCTGGAGCTTCCTCCAGTGTGGTGAGCGCACTGCTGTGCGCGGAAGGAAGGTGCGCTGCAGCCCATTCGTCCAGACCAGAGCGGAGTTTGCTGCTGGGACCAGCAGTGGACTTGCCTTCCCAGTAACACACAGGAAGAAGGGCTACAACTTAATAAGGCGATGGAAGAGGTGGGCCAGCTGTGTGGAGCCAGGAGCCTGCCACGGCGGCTTCTCTGCACACTCACCCTGCTGCTTGGTGTTTGACTGATGCCAGAGCAGGTGCAAGGCCACCTGAGGGGCTCGTACTCCAGCAGCCTGGTCCCTGGGAACCCCAGAGGCCAGGGGTCAAATATCGGAGGCATGCCCATTTCAATAACCCCACTCCGCACTTGGAGGGGAAGGAGTATTCACACGGGTGTGAAAGGATCAGGTTGAATATTTATGCCGGAGAGCCTCCCACAGGGGCTCTCAGTGAGGGACGCCGCCAGCCTGCTGGGCATCGTCCTTCCATCTCGAGGGTAAAATGGGCACATTCTCCTCGAGAAGAGGAACGGGAAGCCTGCTGTGGGCTGGGGGGGTTTCAGTGGGCATCTCTCTGAGAGAGTGAAGAGGGTCCCCCCAGCAGCGGGTGCTGCTACCTGCAACCTAGCCAGGTACACGCGGCGTGTGCCACCCAAACGATGGCATCCCTGTGAGCACATCAGAGCCACAAGCCAGCACTTGCCATTTCTCTTTAATATGAGAGAAATCTAAGAGTTAGGAATTTCCTCAAATGAGCAATGCTGTGTAAGATTGCACAAGAATCTAAGAGAATCCCGTGAGTGAAGATGGTTACGGGGACGCGGCCTCACTCTAGAGTGAAGGCAGCTCGGCGCTGTCTTTCTCACAGTGTGCGCTCAGTGCGCAGAGTCCCCGTACCTGCAAAATGCCTTTCATTTGCCTCATTCCCACTGTCACCAGATCTAGCACTCGCTTCCCATTCCTTAGAGGCTTGTGCGTATCCTCTCTGTGTCCAACAAGCCATTTTAAAACGTATTCCTTGCTTAGCTCCCAGGAATTTGTTAATCTGGGCCTTTTAACACAGAGTATCGCATTACACTGAAGCATGACCGTGCTTGGCTGGAGGGATCATAAAAGTTACACAAAAGAGCTCCATTCACGGGACGCTGGAGGAGCAGTCAGTCCGGATAAGCAGAGCTTACTTAAAAGTAAGTGAACACAGAGCAGCTCGCCTGGCCACACGGTTTAAAGTCAGAGTCTCTCAACTGCTTTATGCAACAGGCCACACAGCGTGGTCGGCTAATAAAAGCAAGAACCCGACGTGAAAATAAATAAATAAGTATAACATTAGGGAGGAAAAGATAACTGAAAGAGTCTCATGGCTGGGGTGTGCTGTAAGGAATTATTTAAGTCATAACTTTCACCTGGGCTGTGCTCTAGCTCAGCAAACATTCCACACACAGTTGAAGGCTGACAACGTAGGGCTATCACTCTCGCTATGAAGCTCACTTAGACTACAGTGGCTTGCATTTGGGCTAGACCTCATGTCTGTGGACATCTGAAGTTAAGAAAAGCATTTGTCTTTCAGGTAATCAGGGCCCAAAGTCCCAAACCATATGAAGATCAGTCAATGCAAATGCTAATGTCTGTGTCACTTGCCGTGGGAGTGGCGAATAACCGCCGCAGGCTTGGGTAGGACACGCACGCATTCTCGCCCAGTCTGTTTCAACATGAACCTGGTGCGCAGGAGGTGACAGTGGGGAAACGGAGCCGCTCAGGGGACTTGCTGGCCAGACTCTGAGCCAGAGCAGCCCCGAAGTCTCTACCCGCGGCCCAGCCCCTGCTCATTTGTGGGTCCCTGAAGAACCCGGCCATGCTGCCTCATCTGACCTGACTCAGCTCAGCCAGTGTGGAAACCCACCTCCCCCAGAGGCGTGTGTTTGGTTTCTGTTTGCAACACTTTTTCTCCCGTCTGATTTAAAAGACAACTGCATAGAGCAATAATTAGAAATAGGTGTTGACGGGCACATAATATATAAAGGTACAATTTGTATGAAAAACAACAGCACAAAGGCAGGGGGTGGGAATGGAGCTACAGAGGGGCATAGTTTTTATATACTGTTGAAACTAGATTGGTGTGATATATTTTATGCCATTGTTCTTCCTGTATTTCTACTTTACTGCTTTCTTTGAGGTTAAACAGATATTTTTGTGTGCCTCATTTAATTCCCTCATCTTTTCTTTTAATTTTTTTACTTATGTTCTTATTGGTTGCCCCAGGGATTACAAGTGGTATCTTAACTAATAAAAGACTAGTTCAGGTTAATACCAACTTAATTTTAATAGTAAACAAATTAAGTTGGTATTAACCCAAACTAGATAGAACACATAGAAAACAAATATCAAATGACAGGCATAGGTCCAACCTTATCAGTAATTGAATTAAATTGAATATACAAAGCACTCCGGTGAAAAGGCAGAGACTGGTGGGACAGATTTTAAAAAGCAAGAGCCAACCACACGCTGTCTATAAGATACACACTTTAGATTCAAAGGCATAAATAAGTTGAAAGTTAAAAGATGGAGAATAAATGTTCCTTACGGACAGTAACCAAAAACAGAGCTGGAATGGCCATATAAGTATCACACAAAGTAGGCTTTAAGACAAATGCTTTTACTAGAGACAAAGACATTCTGTAAGGATAAAAAAGTCAACCCGTCAAGAAGATAGAATAATTGTAAACACGTGCTCCTAACAACAGAGCCCCAAAATATACAAATAAAAATGACAGCATTGACGGGAGAAACACAGAACTCAACATTAATAGTCAGAGATTCCAACCCAACTTTCAGGAATGAGCCGGACAGGTGGACAGAAAACCGGGGAGGAAGCAGAGGACTTGAAAACGCTGCACACCGATTGGACCTGCACAGGCACGCCTGCAGCAGAACACACCCCTTCTCGGTGCACGTGGAACTCTCGCCCAGACACAGCATGTTAGGCCGTAAACAAGTCTCAGTCAATGTGAAAGGACTGAAATCCTACAAAGTATATTCTGTGAGCATAATGAAATAAAATCAGAAATCAAAAATAGGAGATTTGGGGAATTCACACTACAAGGAAATTAAACAACATACTCCTAACTAACAATGGGTCAGAGAAGAAATCACAATGAAAAGTAGAAAATACTTTGACATGAATAAAAATGAAAATACAGCATACCAAATACCATGGGATTCAGTGAAAGCAACAATTAGAAACTTAAAGCTAGAAGCACTACATTTAAAGAAAACCCAAATCAACAACTCAACTTCATCTTCCATACTTAAGAAACTGAAAAATGAAGGATAAAAGAAACACAGAGTGAGCAAAGGGAAGGATAAAATAAAGATAGGAGGGCAAATGAATAAAATAGAAAACAGAAAGATAATAGAGAAAACTGAAAAACAAAAACAAAATTGTCAGTTCTTTGAAAGATCAATTAAATTGACAAAACTGTAGCTAGACTGGCAAAGAAAAAAGAGAGAAACATTAAATTGCTAAAATCAGGAATAAAAGAAGAAGACATTACTGCTGACTTTACAGAAATAAAAAGGATTATACGGGTATATTATAAATACGGTATTCCAAAAACATTAGATAACCTATATGCTATGGAAAAATTCCTAGAAAAATACAAACTACTCCAGAAGAAATTGAAAATATTCCAGAAGTTGAAAATCTAAATAGACCTATAATAATAAGTATAGAGATTAAATTATAATATTAAAAAAAAAAAAACCTCAAAACCTCCCCATAGAGAAAAGCCCAGGACCAGATGGCTCACTGGTGAAATCTATCGAACATTTAAAGAATTAACACCAATTTTTTACAAACAAAATGGAAGAGAATGTAATGAATTCTTATAATTTTATGTTTCCTTGACATCTGCCTAACTCAGGTAAGGAGTTCTTGTCTTCACTTCTGTGGTTGAGGCCAGACACCCTTCACCTGACACCCACACACGAGCGCTGGAGCCAGCAGGACCTCGCGACATCCCCTCCTAGCTAGAACTGCCTTCAGGCCGGTTTGGGGCAGCCGCCCACTCACTGCCCTGCCTCCCTAGTGCCTCCCTAATGCCCAAGTTCCCCACTCTGGACCCCCAGGGAGGCAAGTGCCCCAGGTTCGCACTCTCCCTGCCTGTGCCCCTGAGCCCCGTGTGTGGCCTCTGGGCATGCATGTACCCCAGGACCTGTCACTAATACACTTTTTGTTGCCGTGTGTGTCTCTCCTGATCATTGAAAGAGCGCTCTCCATTTTCGAGATGCTACAGTAAAACAAGGAGCGAATACTTCGCAGCTCATTCTATGAGGCCAGGATTCCCATGACTCTAAAAGTAGACAAAAAAAATCACAAGAAAAGATAACTACACACCAATGTCCACCATGAATATAGACGGATCATCAAAACAAAAAACAAAACAAAAAAATCCTACCAAACTCAATCCAGCAACACAGAAAAAAAAGATCATGCCCATGACCAAATGGAGTTTATCCCAGTAATACAAGGTTGGTTCAAAATACAATCTGCCAATTTAGTGCACCACATTAATAGATTAAAGGAAAAAAACACAATTTTATTAATATATGTGAAAAAAGCATCTGACATCCAACACAGTTTCATGATAAAAACAGTCAACAAACTAGGAATAAAGGGAACTTATTCAACCTGATAAAGATCACCTATGAACAACCCACAGCAAACATTTGACTTAATGTTAAAAAAAAAAAAAGTAAGCTCCCCTGAGATCAGGAGCAAGACGAGGACGTCCACTCCCCCCACTTCTGCCTGGCGGCGTGCCCGAGGCTCTAGCGGGGACAGGCCCCAGAAAGAAACGAAGGCGTCTGGATTGGGAAGAAAGAAGTAAAACTCTCTTTATTTGCGGATGACATGATCTTGCATGTTGAAAACCCTAAGGAGTTCACACACAGAGAGACGCGCACACCATCAGTGCCAATACACAGGGTCAGCAGGCTTCAGGAAGGGAAGGGTACGGTTTGAGGACCAAACGTTCAGCACGTGCCCGGCAGAGAGCGTGAAGGACAGAGAGGCAAAGAAGCAAACTGGGGAAACATGCTGGAGCCGGCGCGGGGTCCCTACGCCAGGTGAGGAAGGCACTGACCTCTCTTGGTCGTCCCTTTCTTACTGTAAATGAAAGCACCAGTCACATTATGTGACACTCATGTACGTTAAATGTCACAATGCCATGTACGCAGCGTAGCATCAAGTTTCTGGCAAATTCTCAATAACTGTTCTGCCAACACTCCTGAAATAATAAAAGTGTGTTCGGTTATGATGTTCTAACTATTAATAAAAGGCAGATGGGCTGCTCACGGGGTTGCCAGTCTGAAACACCAGGCTCTGCCTGTTGCCATCAGCGGAAGTGTATACAGAGACGTGAAGGGGAACTGTAGCCAAAAGAAGAGAACTGCACGCCTTCATGGAGTGTCTGTCACACACAATACTGTGCTGAGCACTTTACTTTTGACTCTTTTAATTTCACAAGAACCCCAGGAGGTAGAGTCTGTTGATATCCTCAATTTTCAGAAGAGAAAATTAATGCTCAGAAGAGCAAGTTCCTTTTATAAGATGTACTATTAACAGTACGTGAACCCAGAACTCCTGCACGGAACATTTCCTTTATTAAATGATCAGGGAGCAAAAGTTGAACTTGGATGTATTAGTTCTACGCACATGTTGCTGAGTGTCTGGTGTGCAGTGCACCACGGGGACAGTAAGATGAGTATGCATCACCCTTATCTCAAGGGACTGTGGATGTACGTGCTAACGAGTTCAGGAGGACCAAGAGCAAGGGTAGGGTACTTTCGTCACGCACTGTCAGGAGAGGAGGCAGGAGTACCTAAACAACGTGTACACGCACTGTGTCCTTAAGAATCTGGCAGGACAGGAATTGAAGTTACTGTCCACAATAACACATTGCATAATTAAATCACTTCATCACTTAGACGATGTCTCAGTTTTCGGATTTGGAAAAAAAAGAGATAATGTCTTCTTTCCTTTGTTGCACTGCAGAGTTTGAGACTTTCCACAGGATTATTTTTTACATATAAGACCATAAAAATGCATGGAGTGACATTAATTTATCATTAAAGTGCTGTATAGGAGGGCTCTCCGGAAAGTATCCAGCCATTGTATCCATGGATCCGTGTATCCATTGTATCCATGTAGCCATGGTATCCATAGCTGGACACTTTCTGGACAGCCCTCCTATATTTTTCCCATCAGATGCTTTGAAATTTTTTGTATTTATTGTTAATCTTTATAAATACAAGGAAATCACATTGACTGCCACATTTGAGGAATTACCATAAAACAAAATTAGTAGGTGTTACATGAGACGAGCAAGAGAAAAAGAGAGAAGAAAAGAGAAATGAACTCCCAGTGTGTGTCACTAATAGAGGCCGTCGTGATTTCAGCTGCAGAAATCTGACAATGGCACTAAAGAGAAGTGAGTCACAGCCCTGGCATTTCTGCAAAATGCTTTTGTGAACAGGGGCTTTTAAATAGTTTAGGATGTAATCGCAGCAACTGTGGAAAATCTTCTGGTCTGGAAAAGAGAGTGGAAATAAAAACACAAATACTTGAAAAGAGAGTGTTTCGTACATGCAAAGCAAGTGATTTAGCAATGTTCCTTTTACATTAAATGAGCCAGGAGCTCACAGACTGAAAAAAACTTAAATATGATTTTAAAATTAATTATGCTTCACCCCATAATAGTATTTAAATTGCATTTAAATTGTTTATTCACGCATTGGACTTGTCAGATAGAAAACATATTTCTGTCCTCGCTCTGAGCTGCGCCAGTGCCTGGTTTGTGAACGTGCGCAGTGTGATCCCTGCGTTCCACGACAAGTCTGCAAAGAGGGTGCCAAAGAGCTCAAGAGCGCAGCACAAGACCCGTTGCTAGAGAGCCATTAGTTCTGTGGCCGGTGTCGATTTCTTAAATGATTATGCTAAAAGTAATTTCACTATCATTATACCAGATTTGCATTTTGCTAAATAAAAAAGTGAAAGAAACAGTAAACTTTAAGGTGTTAAGAAATGTTATGATAAAAACAACTTCGAATAGAATAATTAGAAAATAGACTTCAGTCTTTGACCTTAAGCATCGCTGCTGGTCGGTCTACAGAAAAATCCCTTCATGTTTAAACAAACAGAAGCTCAGACTTTGAGTATCTTCCTGTATAAGTTTAAGAAAATAAATAAAGAAATCCACTGAAAAGGAAACAAAACGTTAGGTTCAGAGGCAAGACGTCACATTAGTCAACAGAATCCCACAAATGCGACCCCTTCTGAGTAGTTCGTGAACAGAGTCAGGGAAAATGTATTTTTTTGGCTCTTCTCAAATCCAAGAGAAGATAAATATGGATGTAGGTAAATTTGCTCATTAAGAAAGATTCTTATGATGACAATACTTGATTGTGGTTCACGATCTGTCCCAAGTTATGGCTGGGAAGGTGGCAGCTGGTGCTACAAGTGGGTCCCTAAGGCCCCCGCAGTGTGGAGCAGTGTCTTCCTTGGGCTCCTCTCTACTATGACTCTTTCGAAAACGGAGACGATGTCATCAATCTGATGACGTCAGCGAGATCCCTCTCCTCTGAGTGCTGTACTGTGGCTCCAACGCTTCAGCGAAGGCCAGGTGTTACATCTGGATGATCAAGTTGCACAGATCACATCTGAGGGGCGTTTTGAAGTTGTCAGGAAAGTCTCAGCGTCGTAGCCAAGTGAAAGGTCCCACATCTGCACAGCACAGGTAAGCCTCTGCCAAAGGTGCATTCTCCTTGTAAGTCGTCGTTCTTTGCACAGAGTGTAAATCTCCACACCACAGACAGCCCCTCTCGTTGACCTGGGCCACAGCAGTAAGCCACTATGTTTTTCTTTTTCCTGTTGATCAAGTCTTTGAGGATAAGGACCATGTTTTGTCCATTTAAATTGGAAAAACCTAGAACAGACCCTTGCCAACAGTTGGTTCATTGCAAATATTTGCTTAACAAATGAAAGGACTGAAAATCTAGAGTTCTCATCCCTGTGCCATCTTTACAGACCAGATGTCCATTGCAAAGCAGAAAGAAAATGGAAAAAGAGGTCTCCATCCCTAAGCTGCTGACTATGACATCAGCACAGAGGCAGCCACTCTGGCTCTGTCACCCACCTTCGAAAGGGAACACTGGCAGAGCCGCCTGCCAAGAGGCCACATTCCCGAGACACCATTCCCAGAGTCGAGAGGCTCGGTATCAGCTCCACAATGAGCACAGCCTCTGGAGTAAGAGCGTTTCCAACTTTAAACCTTGTTAAGAGAAAAAAAGTGCATAAGCAGGTTTGACTGAGTCTCTCAGCTATGGCAGGCCCCAGTCTTTAGGGCAGGGAAATATCGGAAAGAAAAGTCTGTCGAGGTGGAGAAGGCAGAACCAAGTTCTGGTTCAAATTCCTAAATTTGCGTGTGATTCTTCTTCGTCTTGTCCTGTTGGCTCCCCCTCCTACTCCCCAGTCAGAGCTAACACTTCCGTCCCCACAAGGACAAGGAGCGCCCTCCGCGGTGCCGAGCTGGCACACGGCAGGGTTTGATGGCTCTGGTCGCAGAAGTCACCATGCTTCCGTGCAGGGAACTCCTTACATGAAGTGCGCAAAAAACTATAGAGCTCAGCACACAGAAAAGGTTAAAATAGTTTTCTTTTTGTTTGCCTTGATTTGGGGCTTTAATGCCTTGTGATACCATATTTACAGAAGAGAAAATGATAAAATGTGGAACTCTGTTCTTAAAAAGCTTTCTACTGGCTACACCCAGCCACCAGTGAAGAGGAGGGAGCAGAACAGAGAGCCTCAGGGAGCGCAGGCACTAGGGAAGAGATTGCTTTGTTCGTGTATTTTGGGGGTCGTCATACTGAAGCACTAGAGTGATGCTCTTAATAAGGTCTTAAAATGTTCTTTCCTCAAAACCTGAGCCCCGTGTGACTATGTGATGTAAGAGAGAGGCTCCTTGTCCCTTCTCTGTTCGCTCATGTCAAGCATTAGTGACACAACCTCCACCATCACGCTTATCCGTGTCCCCAAGACCACCCGACCACCGATAGACACTTGTGTGAGTGCCGGTGCTATGGGGGTGCTCGGGGACCGGCCCCTCTTCTCAGTGCGTCCCGCTCTGATCACCCACAGCTGCGTGTTAAGACTGAGCGCTCTGTGCCAGGTCACGGAGGTGAGCACCGGGCAGCGCCCCAGCATCCTGGCCCCGTCGTCTCCACCCTTCGCTCTACTAACAAAGGGCTGGAAATGCCGTGTACACAGTCAATCACGGTTGGCTTCAGCAGATTACTGAGTTTTAAGATGCCAAGACATAGCAAAAAGTTAGATTTTTAAAAAATGATTTAAAAATGCTTTAACTGGGCATATTTTCTTTGCTACTCATTTGTGTTCATCAATGACAGGAAAATGAGTCTGAGGGTCTAGGGGGTGACATTCTATTTACATATTGGCCCTCCAGACTCCCACCACTCCGTGCACAGGAGCGTCTGTGCTGTCCAGATACCCCCGATGGAGTGTATCACGGGCCCTTGTGAGCGAGCCTTGGCTGGAAGCACAGTGACACACTCAGATGTGTCTCATTTCAGACACTGAGCACACCCCAAATTCCCAAGAACAGATGTCCAGCTGCCTTTCCCAAAGCCGCCTCCTGGCCACAACTCTCAAGCCACCCATGCATGCTGGGGCCCAGCTGCTTCCACGACGGTGTGCTGTCGAGAAGCCCAGGGGATCTTGCTGGTAAGTCCCCAGTGCCATCCATCTACTATTTGGACCACTGGAAACACAAAGGAAACCCAGGTCATCAGAGCATCAGAGCATCCACCCAAACGAAGGTGCCCTGGAGACCCAGCGGCAGCTGCTCTACCCGTGGTAAGAGCATCCATTCCTGAGTGCTCTGAGGCAATGATGGCAGTGACAACAGTGCTGCCCGCCATAGAGCAGGGCCGCTGCTGTCCTTGGCCACACCAGGTGGGGGAGGTGGGAGTGGGACACACAGGGAGAGAAGGGAGTGAGTCCAGGCTGTGTTCAGGCTGCCAGGCATCCAGAGGACAGAAGACGGGGCGAGGCCCTGCTGCAGCCACTGCCTGAGCTCTCGGGTATGAGCCAACTAACAGCTGTGCCGCTGTCAGCGCCGGTCCCACCCCTCACGCCCCTCACTGCCTGGACCAGTCATGGGATGTCAGACCGTCTGGTCGGTCAGGAGCCTGACTCCCACAGTGGGTGGGCAGAGCAGACGCAGGGCCGGGTCACGGTGGGGACTCCGCAAACGTCGGCTAACAGACTTCCCCGCCCACAAGCTGCTCTCCGGGGAGAGTGCCCTGTGGTCCTGTCCCCAGGTCCACCGAACTGCAGGGATCCAGGCGACTGCAGGCACCATGCCACAGGTGACCACCTGTGAAGGACGACTTGGGAAAGTCCGGCCACCCCAGGCCTGTCACTGGCCACCCACTTTCCTTTACTCTCTCTGCCGTCGCTGGATTGCAGGCTCCCACGATCTCCTCTGGGCTCTTCCGGGTCCAGCACAGCTGTGTTTGTCCCTGCATGGCAATGAAGGTGCCTGAACAGCACATCTGGAGGAGCCACACAGGCTCTGCAGAGACCACGTCGACCACGCCACTGTTATCCCTCTCCCTGGGAGCTGGCATTCGGTGGTGGTGGCGGCTCTGCAGGGGCCATTGCATGCAGAGGCCTCAACAGCCCAGTAAGTTGGCTCAGGCTCCCCGAGCCTGGCGGATACAGGAAATCCCACTGCAAATCCCCGCTACGGCGTACTCACACCAAGACACTTGAACGAAAGCCGCTGTCTGCCAAGTGGGCAAGACCTCTCTTTCTAAAGCTGTCTCCAAACATGAGCCCAACCTCACTGGACAGTTTAAATCTGCAGGCTAGTCTCCAAGTCCTCAGGTGAGAACACGCATGCACGTGCGTGACCACACCCACGCGTGAACACGCACATGCACGTACAACTACGCACATGCACTCGCGAGCACGGGCACATGCAGCTCTGCACACGTGCGTGTGCACGCTCACCTAACATTGTTGATAGGTTCTTGGAAACCACGACCTTCAACAAAACGATCAATATACAATGAAAACATTTTTTTCCTCATCAACATTATAATGAAACAACGCTGAACAAAACAACATTATTCGAGGTCCTGCGGCACATTGTTTGGGCCGAGCTCGGTGGCTGGCCAGGCGCGACCCCACTGTGGTGCCCTCCAGGTCCCTCCACAGAGAGCAAGCTTCCCCACCGCACGGCCCTCAGAGCACCTGAAACCAGCTCTTCAGTTTGCCTTTCCCAGTTTCACCTGAGACACGCTTACCTGTTGAGAGAAAATAGAACCGCACTGCCCTACGTCCGTATCACCGAATGGTTATGGGTTGGATTCTTCCCTTATTTTTCTCTCCTTTGCTGTGAATTAGCTTCGCTGGATTGTCACTTCACCTGGCACGTACCAACTGCCACACAATGGAAGGTTCACACTGACTCTGCAACACACACACGTGACATCGAAGTGTCCCTGCACGGCTTTGCCTCACGTGATTGTGGCACCTCCTGTCAGCCTTACCTTTACAAAGTTTTTATATCAATATTAGACTTCAATAAACATGTTACCAATTAATCAACAAGTATCTGTGGCAAGTTCACTATACCCTTTGAATTCTACTAGGGTGGAGTGTGAGTAACACAGAAGAATTGCACTCAACATTTACTGGGCCCAAAGAACTTCCAGGCCGGCGGAGAACACCAAGCTAACATCTGTAAACAAATGACAGCAGGTCTCAGCCTGCAGGGTCCGGCTCTAGAGCTGCTGGAAAGGGGACCGATGTGCACCAGAGGACAGTCCCTGTGGGGGAGATGATGCCAGAGCTGGACCAGGAAGGGTGGACAAACGGGATTACTTTGGAGAGAAAGACCCAGGTGTCGGGAGGTTGAAGCTGAGCGGGGAGCAGAAGACAAAAAAACAAAGAAAAAGGAAAAGAGGAAGTGACGCCAGTTTGTACTGGGAGAAGAAAAGACAAAATGAAGGCAGCCAATACAGACAGATGAGGACGTATTAGAATTTGGGTGGGTCGGTGTCAAACTTCATTTTACCCAGCTGTTTTTTCCAAATGTCCATGTAAAACAAATTTCAGCACATGCAGAGCCGACTGCACCTACAGGATTCCAAAAATACTTCACTCCAACGACCCTTCCTGCCAAAACCACTCGAAAGCTGACCTCCCAGAAATGTTAGTGTTGCCTGTAATGAGATCAAGCTCTGATTGCCCCACAGGGGGACCCGCAGTCTGCACGCTGCCAGAGTGCACTCTCTCCAGCCTCCCGCCCCACCCTCGGCCTCTCTGTGCAGGAAGCCAGTCCTGTGCTAATCGAGATTGATTTACTGGGCTCTTAGAGGACTGTCTCCGCCACCCCCACACCAGTGAGCTCTAAACGACCTTGCTAAGGCCACCGTTCACAGGACAGTCAACGACACAGCTCCCAAGGCAGCAGAGCAGGGAGCAATTTTAATAGCCATCACAGAAGTGTAAAGATTGCACTGAAACCAATGAAAAAGTGTAAAACCAACTCCTAATTAACTCACTTCCTAGACGACCAGGATTTACTCTCTGCAAACCTTCACTAATGAGAATTTCAACAGCTGAAAGAAACCAGATGTACACAATTTCCCGGACAGTGGAGGAAATCCTACAGTGTGTGGGATTTTGTACATCTCCAACCTATCAATAGTGCTGAAAGCACTCAGAGCAATGATCAATAAGTCATATTACCAAAATCTATGGTGTGACCATTCTAAAGGAAAATCAATCATTTTGTCATAAGTAGGCTGGGTGGAAGATTTTATTGAGTTTTTTCCTCTAATGTTAAGCATGATGTTCTATTCGGTACTCTTTTAATTAAAAACAGATAGGCTTTGCAAAGCAACATTCAGGTTGTGCCTGCACCTGATTACACAACAAGATGCACAAATATTTGTATTTGTTTTAGCATCATGCTAATTTATGCTCTATGTTGTGCTGATTGCCTGAATCCTACCAGTTAAACAAAACATACCATTACATCCTAAAGGATATTAAATTATGACGTTGGCTACTATTCTCTTCTGTGTCGTAACTTAGATAAGAGATAAAATTCATTCCACATCTTTTATTTATAGCACGTAGTGTGTCATGCTCTACGTTTAGATATATATAGAAATAAATTTAAAATACATTTTGACCAAAACCAATTTGCTGTAGATATACCCAATTCTTCTAACATTCCCACAGCAGTGATACAATCTTTTGTTTACCATATCGCTGATATTAACAGGGAGGTATAAAAAGGCAGATCCGACAGCAGTATTAATATTGTATTCCAAAAGTATAGATACAGAAATATTCATTATTGTCCACATATTTCAAAAGAAATTTAAACTTAGATAAGCCTGAATGAAAAAATCAGGACATACTGTCTTCATGATTTTTGACTAAAACAAAGTTTGTGCATGTTTTCTCTCGTGTCTTCCCTCGTAGAGAAGCCACAAGGCGCATCACTGTCCCAGTCCTGTGGCTTCACTGGGAGCTCTCGTGTTTGGTGCGTAGCTTATGCCAACTAATTACTCAATGAGGCAGATTCTTCACTAACTACCCTTTGCACTGGTTACAAATCAGGTCTCCTGCGAAGCTGCCACCAGGCTGTTAGAACACCAGGGCATTTGGTAGATACTGTAACTTATGGTGGGATTTCCAAAGAGGATTCTCTTCCAAACAAGCAATGATTTAGGTTCTTTGAGCATCTGGTTCAAGCACTTCCGAAAGCCAATCAAACTGGACTTAGCTCTGATAGAACCACACACTGCCCCGTGGCCATTTTCCCAATAGAGCACCTAGAAACACATGAGCAACTCGAGGTGGTTTCCCACAACACCCCCAGGGTCTGGGCCCCGAAATCTGCTGGATGGCATTTTTCCATCTCTCCAAACAGGGTGTCTTTTGTGTCCCCAACCTTAGACCCGCCAGTGCCAGACTCAGGACCCTGTCAAACTTATTGCCTCTGCCTAATAAAATCAGGAGATGTACCAATTAAAAGAACATTTAATTGTTTAATGAGAGTTTCCAAGATAGGCAGAGAGATAAGCAAAGGCAAGAAATGTCCAGATAAACTAAATGCTACATTTTAAAAACTGCACTTCGATGGGGTTTGCCGTTGTTTTTCAATGAATGGCCCCCATTCAGAGACATCACCCCAGCATCTGCAATTTAATTCATTTACAGCTATGTGTAAATTCCGCCAAACGAGCTGTGTTGAGGCTAGTTATTTTTTTTCTATACCCTTTGTTTGGTCTTAATAGGCTGGCTATCTCCCGCATGAGTAAGGAGATTGGACTCCAGTCGGAGTCTCCAGGGAGAGACCGGAGCTGCGTTTGCTGAGCGGTAGAGGAATCTCTGCCTCCCTCCGCCTGCTCGGGACAGGTCCCCGGCCTCCCAGCGCACACACACCCTCCCTCCTCCTGGGCTAGACAGCTGTTCAAAGCTGAAATAACCCCAGTCCAGCAACCTCGAAATGTGAAGTATTTACTTAAATGCTTTAAAATCTTTTTTCCCTAGGCCAGGCGCAGTGGCTCACGCCTGTAATCCTAGCACTCTGGGAGGCCGAGGCGGGCAGATTGTTTGAGCTCAGGAGTTCGAAACCAGCCTGAGCAAGAGCGAGACTCCGTCTCTACTAAAAGTAGAAAGAAATTAATTGGACAACTAAAAATATATAGAAAAAAAAATTAGCCGGGCATGGTGGCACATGCTTGTAGTCCCAGCTCCTCGGGAGGCTGAGACAGGAGGATCGCTTGAGCCCAGGAGTTTGAGGTTGCTGTGAGCTAGGCTGACACCACGGCACTCTAGCCCGGGCAACACAGTGAGACTCTGTCTCAAAAAAATAAATAAATAAAATAAAAATAAAAAAATAAAATCTTTTTTGCCCACAATTCAAGGGGCCCTCACTCCCCAACATCCCCCCCAGAAGTTCATTTAATGAAGTGTCTCTGTGTCACTTACATCCCTTCTTTTGTCGAGGATCTCATGAGGTCCCTCTGTCCCTCTGAAGACAAAAGGGTCAGTGAATTTCGAAGGACGCACCATTTTCGTATGAAGGCGCATCGTCTCGGGCGCGTGTCATGCAATCGACGTGCAGGCGCAGCTGTGGAGACACGGGGGTGTCCCTGCGAGTCGTGAGACTAACAGGAAAGAACAGGCACAAACTTCACGGCTTAATAACTAAATTATTTCCCTCCGCTCAGGTACAGCCCCCAGCTTTGGTGCCACATCTATCAAGCAGACACGGATATGCCCGTCTAACTTGAAAATAAACACAGAGTTGCAGTTTAGGAAGAAAAGCCCGAAGTCCAGAGGCTCCTATGTGATCATTACACTCAGACTCACCTCCTGGGAGCCTCCAAACTCAGAGCCGACCGCCGTAACTTAGCGTAAGAAACAATGGGAAATGCAAGTGCATTTGACAGAATGAGCTTGAGTATTTTCTATTTACATGTTTATTCATTAAGTTTTTAAGTTATTAGGGTTTGAGAGTGATTTTCGTGAGCAGTGTGGGAAGAATCAGAGCTTCCTGTCAAGACGGAGCCTGGGGGGCAACCCCAGAGAGGGACGGCCCCAGTATGTGTTTTCAACCTGTAGCTGATCTCATTCGCATTAGAGACTCCTTTTCCTCACCTGGGGAGGGGCTGGTTCATGTCAGCAGCACTTTGATACGTTCGCTTCGTAGCAGAAGATGTGCAGGAGGTGTGAATCCAAACCGGCGGCAACCAGTCAGTGCAAGTGAGGAGAGCGATCGTGGGAACAGGGCCAAGATGCTCCGTGGCTCCCCTCTGCCCCGGGACACAGCACCCCCCTGTTGGACGGTGTGTTTCTGACAGCAAGGAGGAGCTAACCCAGCCCTCTACCTCTTCTGAATGAAGTTACTAAAGCAGATGAACCTAATTAACAGTAGCTTAGCGCCATTGATTGCACAAACCCACCTGGAGGGGTGGGCAGCCTTCCCTGAGCCCCTCATGGCAGGCTCTGCAGGCTCAGGGTCTCTCCTGTGCACACCGTTTAAATGACACGGGATATCCAGACTGCTCGGACATGCAAGACAAGAACACGCTACGTTCCCCGATACCCTGCTTAGAAGCAGTTGCAATTTCTCTTTTTCATATTTTGCTCCTGTCTGTGCTCTCACTCCACGACTTTCTCAAAATACAAATTCAATGATATATACACAGAACTGCTTAGCTCTTGAATGAATTCCATCTGGATCCAAAATCATTTTGTATATATTACCCGTTACACCAAATTTACCCCTTTACATGGAGCTCTATTTGCTTTCAAAGTGGAATTCTCTCCCATCTGCAGTGAGAATCTCTGAGACAAAGGGCTCCATCTGATATCATCAGTTTCCATTTCGGAGCATGCGAACGCGAAGGCAGTTTGCAGCATATTAACTTCAATCAGCATTTTTATATGTATGTATGTCCTATATTCATGCAGTCTCCCAGAGAAAACTGTAACATGAATAGCAAAGGAATTACTACGAGTCTTTTCTGTTGCAATAATATACATATTATTTCATTAAACTATAGATTCAGAAAGGCCTTTAAAAACTCATTCATTTCTCTACCTGTAAGTTGATATTTGAAAATATGAAATAATAGCTTCTGTTTATTCAGTAAGTACTCTGTACCAGTCATGGGGCTGAGTGCTTTAGAAGTTATTTCTAACCCTTGGAACAGCCCTACGAGATGGATGCTGAGACACCCCCACTTTACAGATGAGAAAACCGAGTCTGCAGAGACAGTGACGCACCTGGAGCCACGGGCCAGCAGGGGGCAGACGTGGCATGTAGACGCAGGGCGAGCCCACACTTGGAGCCAAGTGCTGTGTCTTAGCCTGAGACCTCACTACTGGGAACACACGAGTGAACACAGGTGGTTGCCACTGCAGAAGCGTCCTAGTAAAAACGTAAGTAATGCATACTTGTGTGTGTGCCTATACATCATGTACTTCACAGTTCTTAAAGCCAGGCAAACAAGGAGCTTTAGGGAAAAAATCAGGACTTCTTTATTTAAGCAGGTTCCACCGAGTTCAGTTAAATATGATTAGGATACCACAAGGTTCTACAGCATCTTCAGAGAAGATGAAGGATCTCTGTGGAGTGCATGGTTGCCGTCTGATAAACATCATCGCCACGGGGAGCAGCAGCAACAAGCCTTGCCCCGGGCTTTCTGTAAGGGAAAATCCAACATAGTCTACGCCTGTTCTTGAAGAGAGTAAGAAGTTGCAATATTTTGCCGTGTACCTATGAGCTGCCCTCCTGTGCATCCCCCCAGGACAAGAGCACCCTGCATGCCCTCCACCTGCCCACCTGCTCTGCTCTGCCGGCCACTGCACAAGGCTGAGGCTTATCGTATGCACTGTTTACCTAGCAAAAGTGGAAACTCTATCAAGGCACGCTCTCTCTCTCTCTCTCTGTCTCCATCTCTCTCTCTCTCTCTCTCTCTCTATATATATATATATACACATATATATGTGCCATATAAAAGTATGCTTTCCATAAAAACTCATTTCAGCAACCATCAGGACCCATTGGTCACGTTAATTATGCCAATTTCTGCACGGGTTTTCCGTAACTCGATGCCCTCAGTGAAACCTGAGCGAGGTCACGTCAAGAAGCCTGCGCTCTCCACAACGGAAGCAAGACTTGCCCAGGCGGTGCAGCCAGAGCTCGGCAAAGTGGGGCCGACGGGCATGTGCCTGGCAACCCTCCAACGCTGTCGCCTTGTCCTGACATTGTGATCTGCCCACCTCCAGCCCCTCCCGGGACACAGCAGCAGATGCTGCCCCACCAGAGAGCAGGGAGCAGGAGCCCAAGGACATCCGCTCGAGCTCAGCAGGCTGGGATGTCTCGATTTCCTCTTTTTGAATCTCAGGCCAAGTTCTAATAATCCCACAATCGTCTGCATAGCAGATCTTCGCACCCAAAATACCCACGAGTGTTCTCATCCCAGCATTTCACGTAAGTCACTCAAGATCACCCGGCTCCTGATGAGGTAGAGCTGGCGTCAAAACCCAGCCTTGTTGGGCGGCAGAGCCCACGCCCAGCAGCTCCCGTAACTCAACCTGCATTGAAGGAACTGAAGATGCGAGACCTGCCCTCCCAGGGAACCACCCCTGAGTGCAGAGAGATGAGGACACTGATCTCAGGGAGAGGTCCCCCCAACCCCCCAGCTGGCTCCAGCTTTGAACAGTGACAGGCAGGGAGAGTGCACGAGGGACCTTGTGGACAGAGGCTTTCTGGAAACTTCTCTTCAAGTGTCAGGCCTCATTCCATAGCCATACAGAAGTCTGACGAGCCCCTTCTAAGCACGTATGTAACGTTTGCTTTTATGGGACAGTCTCAGTGAAATTGTATCTCTGTCACAAATCTCCGAGCTTTGTAAATGTCAAACGGAATCAGCTTTCTAATACTCGGTGACAGAGGTATCCAAGTCCCCCTTCTGTCTCTCTGACGTCAGCCAGGCTCCCCAGAGCAAGCACCCACTCCCCAGTAACAGGCAGGTTTAGGGCCACGTGAGGAGCTGACCCTGTGCCACCCTGTCCTGTGCCCGGCCGCACCCTTCTATGGGCTGGGGGAGTCTGAGAATGCAGACGGCACTGCACAGAACTTCTGGGGGAAACTCCGGGACCGGCGGGACGTCGAGCTCACAAAGCCACTTGGCTTTTACCAGCGATACGGTCTCACTGGGCACAGGAAACAAAATCAGGGAAAATGATGGATTTCAGAGAGAAATTTTAGAATTTAAAGCAAAACTGTGACACCCTCTGAGTCCTCATGACTGTGTAGAACTGAGTGCCAGGCCCAAGGAGCACGTCGTTCCCCCGCGGAATTCACCAGAAGCCCTCTGCGCCGCGGCCACCGCACAGCCTCGCAGCTTCCTGGTGAAAATCGTAAGTGGATGAAAGAGCCCGGCAGACACCTTGTTTGGATTCATAAATAGGCTCCCACCTCATATTACAGGCCTGAATTTAATTTGTTTAATATTCCCAACACTAACGATGCCCATTTAAGACATCCTGTTAAAAGTTTGTAACATTAATTTAATGGAAAAATGCCAATATCACTCTAAGAACTCTATTAGATTTTCTCCCTGTTAAATTAATGTTACTAACTTTTAATGGATGTTGTAATTAGATGTTATTATTAACGGGAATATTGCCCAAATTAAAATCAGACCCTGAGAGAGACACAACATAGATTTACAAGTGCATAAAGCCGGGTATCTGGACGCCGCGCAGGCCGCGGGCCAGATGGCCATGCTCGGGCTCCCCGACCTGCGCAGACCAGCACCCGGGTTTGTGCGCCAAGTGTCTGCAGGAACAGGGCTGCGGCGTGGCCCCCACTTAGGAAAGGAAGTGACGGCTCCCGACACCGCGGAGGAGGACGGGGAGCCATCTCCCAATTTCACACTCAATTTAAAGGGTCACTCTCCATCCGGACTGATTGGGCTCGGCAGTTTGAAATTGATTGTTTGGGTTGTAAAGCCCGCCTGCCTTCCTAGCCAATTTAAAAAAGAGGCTGCTAAGCTACCAGCTTATTATGAGCTAGAGAGCAGAGACAGCGGGAATGTCATGAATTCAGAGCTGCGGGCCTGACCCCGGCCTAAGATGGGAAGACGACACGGCCCCACTGCCGGTCGGAGGTCTCTTTGAGGACGTGCTGCCTAGCCGGGAGCCACAGGAAAACCGAGTCCACACCCCCTGCCGTCAAGAGGCTGGGCTGGGGAGAGCCCGAGCGGAGCAGCGTTGGCAGAAAACCCACCTCTGCTTCTCCCAGCAGCTCGGGGTGAGGTCTGGGAACCACACTGCAGAGCCCACCGGCGCTGGCAGAGAATCCTGCGTGCCGGGGCTCTGTTGCGGAGGGAGGGAGTGCTGGCGCTCACACTCGCAGGCACGCTGGCTCTCTCTCGAGCAGGCAGGCGACATCCCCATGACAAGCAAAGCCCAGAGGAAGCTCGGGGGACCCCGAACAGAGTCCGCAGATACTGAACGCTGCTGTTTGAAACTCAGCACCACAAACATCGGCTTTGTGTCTCAGCTCCTCCGGTCCTTCGTCCCGGGGCTGGTGGGTGCACTAACCGCGCAGGCATTGGGGGGCCACGTAGCATAATCAGAAGGATGGCAAAGCCCACAGATCGGGTGAGACGCCCAGAACTGCGTAGTTACCCTCCCGTGAGACCTTCCTCACCATGCCGTGGCCCTGCAGCCCCGCCTGAGAAGGACCCGACTCCACGCCATCCGTGGTTCATCTCGCTCGACTGTTGAGGCTGCTGGTGGCGTCGCAGTGGCGTGTGGACCTGCCCACCACAGCGCAGAGACTGTCGGCTTGTCCCGTGGCTCTCCCATGCCCCGGCACGGAGGGGCACGGGACCGTTTCGTAAAGGGACACGCTTGAGAAGAATGAACAGCTAAGGAGAGCAGGGACAGCTCCACGGAGTTGGTCACTTTGAGGAGTTGGTACGAAAGGGATGGTTGACTGGTGACATCTTAGGAAGAGATGGTGAAATTTCACTTTGCCACCCAAGAACTCGGGAGCGCTGTCGAGAAGAGCGAGGACACCGTGGCGACCCTCCAAGCCCAGCAGGCCGGACTGTCGCTGTGTTGAGAGTGGGGAGGTGCAGGAGTTATCAGAGCTCCCCGTGCAGGCTGGTTTGATTGTGTGCAGTTTTCCTGGCACGTCCGCTCACCTGACGTTCCAGCCCAGTTGGCTTCGCGAGTGGCCCCTGCGGGTGCTCCTGTGTCTGTCTCCCCAGCCCCCCGCTCCGCCAGGTGTGGGGGGCAGACTCTGTTCTGTTCCCAGGGCTGCGCCCCATCTGTGCACGTCAACCAGCGTCGTCTCAGCCCTTCTACTGGGGTCTGGGGAGGCTCGGGGCCACCAGGATGGAGGCCGCCGGGGAAAGGGGCTGGGCCCCAGGAGACACCAGCTGGGCTCAGGCTGCCCTGTGCTGCCCCATGAGCTGGGAACCTCCCTTCCCTGTCTGGTCCAGTTCGGGTGAGCTTTCCTGTTACTTCCCACCAAAAATGTTCAGACGAATGCACTCATATAGAATCTGTAATGTGACAGTGATGAGTCCTTACAAGTTCTTTTGGGCAAATGTCGAATTGACATTAAAATCTTAAAGTGATTTATTTCTTTAATGGATTAAAAAATTCCATAAATCTCTGTTAAAAAAATTGCATTTTCATTTCTAATTTGGGGTTTTGAGCACCCAGGAAGAGTTTGTTTCTAATCACAAAAAGAACCTTTGGCTGATCTGCAAGTTTTAATTAACCGTGAGCAGTTATAACCCACACAGTGTAAGGTCATCAGTAATTCTTAGGGTAAGAGCCACCGAGCTGCGGCAAAGGAACGTAGGGGCAGCCCCACAGGATGTGAGGACTGCGTGGGGCCAGGGCTTGGCTGGCATCGGAAAGCTGTGTTTTACGTACACCAAGGGCCTTGCTGAGTCTCAGTTTCCTGGTCTGTAAAATGGGATTGTTAATAATGACTAACCCATTGGGGCTATCAGAACAAATGAAGTGAATTCACAATTTTATTTTATTTTATTTTCATTATCATTATTTTATCATTATTATTACTAGTGCCCATCAGTTATTTTTGTATTATACTTATAAATAAAGAATTAGCTATAGAGATAAAAACACCCCCAGAGCCTTAACAAGAAGTTTGGATACCTGTCAACAGCAAAAAACAACCTGTTTTCCAAACGAGTGTTAATTTATGCATGAGTAGCTTTCTCGGTGTTTCGTCACTGCATTTGAATGGTGTATTAGATGGGGCAGGGGAGGAAAAGGCCACAGCAGCTCTGTCATAATCTACTCACTGAGACTGTGTCAGCCCAGGACAGGGCTGAGAATACAAGAATGCAAGGATGGTTCAATAGCCCAGCGTCCACCGAGGGGTACACCACCTCCGTAGCACACAATTATCTCAGTAGACACCCCCCAGAAAATCTGACAAGATCTAACGCCCTTTTGTGATCAAGGCACGCAACAAAGTAGAACTAGGAGAGAACTTTCTCAGCTCCATCAAGGACATCTGTGAAAAACTCACATCGGGGACAAACCAGACATCTGCCCCACCAGCACCTTTATTCAACATTGTGCTGGGGGTTCTGGCCAGCGTGATTAAGCAAGAAAAAGAAATAAAGACATCCAGATCTGGAAGCAAGAAGTAAACTATTTCTGTTTACAATGGAAAATCCTAAAGATTCTCTCTCTCACACACACATACACACACACACACAGGAAAAGAAAAAAACAAAGGTAGTAAGTTCTGCAAGGTTTTGGGGAGGAAATGATAAATTTTGGGGGTGAGAAGTGAGGCACAACTGCAAATGGGCCCCAGGTTCCTTCTGGAGTGATGGGAACGTTCAGGGTTAGGAAGCAGTGATGATTATACAACTTCGTAAATTTACTCAACACCACTGAATTCTATGCCCCCGAAGTGCGGATTTTATGGTATGTGAATTATATCTCATTTAGAAAAGAATATGCTAATGACATTCAGCTTCTGTCGAAATTTGTCTCTTTCCAGGCACCAAACAAGACACAAAGTAGAAGAAAAACAGAGGAGAGGTCTCTCCACTCTGGCTACCAAAGTGCTGCCTTTGTCCACAAACAGACCCTGGAACCTCCTCCTAGGCTACTACCACCAAAAAGCAATTTCAATGACATCTATTGTTTGATTTTTATAAACCAATCTCTCTCAAAAGAATAAATTTTACAAAAGAGCTCTTTCTTTTCTCCCCGCTATAACAGATGATTTATTTCAAACATTCTGATCAGTCTGTGCAGGAATCTCCACTCGGGAAAATAGGTTTTGTTCTTCACCACCATGTCGTGTTATTATTTTAATCACAGCACCTAAATAAAGCCTCAGACGATGCGAACCAAGCAGTGCACTGGAGCCAGCCGCAGGCGATAAACAGACCTTAATGCGCGAGCGTTTTACGCTCCCTTTCAAGTGCCTGTCTCCCAACAATAAAAGATGTCTCTTTCTAACGTTCAAGTTTGAAATGCTAAGTAAGAGAATTTATCAAATTCACTTACCTTCCACGTTTACTGTCTTGGAACTTTGTCAGAATCAGGGCTCAGTCTTCAAAAAAAGTGATTGTAAAAATAATACAAAAGTAGGTGTGGTCCGTGGTTGACCTGTCTAGTTTTTTTGCTATATTATCTAATTCCACTTAAATGTGTTGGTTCCTCATGGATTCAGCCATATTTACCGAGCCCGCATACACACTGCTCCCAGCATTTGAAGTGAAGATCCCTTGGTAAGCATGAGCGGATGAGTGAACAATACGAGGTGGAGGCCCCCAGGTGTGTGTGAGCAGGTGAGGAGGGCTCAGGTTCAGACTTCCCACCTGTACCCACCATGAGAGAGCCCAGCTGACCTCGCTGGCCGGGCACTTGTCCTCGTGGGGCGTGGCAGCTCCAGCAAGGGCGAAGCTCCCTTCTGGTGGACGCAAAGGTGTGATACACATGGCACCCTGCCCCGAGTTGGCGTGTTAACGTGTTTAACCCGGGGTAATGAGCTGTGAGGTCAGGCAGCGGCTAATTTCCTTGCCATCCTGGCTTCAACCGTCTTGTTCTGCCACCACAGCCTGGTTTTGGTCGGGTGGTCAGGGGCTCTTGACTCTGTGCTAAGCAGTGCTTGCCGGCTCCCGTCTCTGGCCCCGGGTCCCACTGACACCCGGGCTGGCTCCAGAGGGCAGAGTTCTCTGCTGCAGGTTCATTGCCTATGCCAGTGCCCGAGGACCTGCGTTCTCTCACCAGGCTTGCCACAGACTTCACACTGGGGGTCCCCCCAGCTGCCCCAGCACCGCAGGGTCTGTCCAAGCAGCAGGGGCCGTCACTGTGCAGCCCAAGTCATCGGCACCTGAGGAGCCCCATCCTGGCCTGTCCCTGACCGTGGAACTCCTATGAAGCTTCCTCCTGCTCCACCAGTATGAAAACACGGAGGCCACGGGTCTCTGTGCTGTCTGGGGGCGTCCATGGGACCAGATCTCCTGGGTCTGGAACGTTTGAGAAGATGGAACAGGGGGAGTTCACGCGGTCCAGGGCAACACAGCCCAGGCA
Source organism: Indri indri (assembly GCA_004363605.1). Classification (NCBI taxonomy): domain Eukaryota; kingdom Metazoa; phylum Chordata; class Mammalia; order Primates; family Indriidae; genus Indri; species Indri indri. The sequence goes on from RJWJ010001336.1 coordinate 132,684, forward strand.
CACATCTCCACTCACAGAGATGAGAGCGGCGTGGAAATGGCACCCCGCCGCTCCCCAGCCAAGGCTGTGCCTGGCCCCCAGCCCTCCCCACCTTCCTCGGTAGCAATTCCTCATCCCGCGGCAGGCGCATGCAGGAGACTTGGTGGGGTTCACGGGAACTTTGCCTTCCTGCAGACCCTCTGGCCCTGTCGCAGGCAGCACTCCTCTCTCTGCCGCCCCTCCCCAGCGCAGTGTTTCCAGTTTACCATCTAGGCTGTGTGGTCTCCAAGTGACCACAGCCCTGCCCAGCCTCAGATGCCCACCGTTTCTTGTCCCTACACTGGACCTTGCCATGCCAACGTCGCGCCAGGTCTGGGTCGGAAGATCCAAGTCCACTAAGCTTTTAACATCCCCTCTCAGGGAAACTGTAAAATCCTCCCTGGAACCGCAGGCAAGGTGGCAGCACGTGTCTGAGCTTATTGGATCTGTGTCTGTGACCGGCGTTTTCTGGGAAACATGTCCTTCAGAACCTGCAGGTGAAGGTCCCAGAGGGCAGGGCTGGTGTCTGCTTAGCTTCGGGCCCCTGGAGCATGTCGTCGCTTCTCCGAAGTCACCGTGGCAGGCGCGTGTCCAGTCGGTCACGTTGTTCAGTGAACCTGAAGGAACATTTCTTCACCATCGACAGTAGGACAAACTCACGGGGACTGAACCTAACACACGTGTGGACAGAGGGAAGGAAGGAAGAGACGGCATGAAGCGTCTTGGCTCCATGGACTCCACCGAGGCAGCTATTGGGGAAGGCAGGGAAGCCAGGATGAGTGGTTTCTAGCCCCATAACATTTTTCAAAGCAACATGTGGACAAAAGGAGATAAAATCCTTCATCTCAACCTGTCAAACCACCGTTCAGGCAGCCACGGATCTCAAGAGAAGTCTGGAAGAAACGCGTAAACAAAGTGAACCCTGACTCTCACCACCTGGACCCGAGGGGGAAATCACGGCCTGATTCCGTCAGCTCAGACCCAGGAAGGGCAGGAACTGAACAAAGCTGACATTTAACTAAGAAGGAAGAGAAGCTCCATTTCCATGTGGCCGCTTCTGCACACGTGTGTAAAACAGTCGGATCAAACCTCAGAGCACGAAACCCACGGTGCGGCAGCCATTTCCTTGCGAGGTGCCACGTCGTTATGACCCTAATAACTCAGGAGCGTTTCCTGCCAGCTTCATCACCGAGGTCTCCCACACCAATTAACACCTCGCCTGGGACAGGGTGTGCTTAGCCCAGGCTATGGCCATCCCCTTATAAACAGGAAGCTCTCCACAGCGGTGGCCTCCAAAACCCACACCCTGGGGCCACAGAAACCCTGGGGACCCCCAGCATCCTGACTCTGCTGCCTCTGGTCACCTCGGAAAAATCTCACAGGGGACCGCGACTCTCCCCTACATAATCTGGAGAACAAAAGCAGCTGCTTCCAGGTGCTGGCGTGGGGCAAAGGAAGGGCTATGGCGATAAACACTTCCGGACTGCACGGCCTTGCTTTCAGATGCTAAAGAAGATTTATGTGGGGTCTGAAGTGACTCTAAACTGCACGACCTTCCTGTCCTACAGCACGTGGTGAGTGTCACGTGACATATTAGGTAATGAGTTAGGAAACGGCCTGGGAGCACCTGCAGTTTGGAGTCAGGCCTGGCAAGAGGGTCCTGGGCCGGCCCTGCCAAGAGGGGGTGTCCCACAGTGCTGCTGGCCCCAGGACGCTCCCCACAGCCCGAGTCCCAAGGCAGCCACGAGGGGCCGGCCCAGTGGGTGGCTTTGTGGCTGCAGCCTGACTCTGCCCTGGGCAGTCGTTCCTGAGAAGCTACACAGCAAATCCAGCTGAACAAGCCAGGAGCAGGTGGTCCCGGGGTCAGGGGGCAACACGGAGGATCTGTTAGTTAAGAAGAAAAACTCAAAGATGCAAGTCTATCCCACTGGGAAGAGAGACGGGCGTCGCATTACATCCAACTAGCAAAGACCAGGGCACTCCCGGCTCTGTCAGGCCTGAGGACGCTGCCTGAGGGCTGGGGCTGCCAGGATGTAGGGAGGGTGGGGAAACCAGCCCGCCCGGACCAGCTGGTGCAGAAAGACATGAATCCCTGCTGGGGCTGAGTACTGGGGGACCCGCCCGCCTGCCTCTTTTTTTCCCACTTTGCTTTGGTAGAATTTCACCAAAGTTTACTCTCAAACAGACTCTTCAGGGCCCCGAGCCCAGCATGGACTCAGTTGTCCAGACCTCAGCCCCAGGCCAGGAGCTGCCGGCTCCCCGCGCTTCCCGAGGTTCTGCCCAGACCCAAGAGGGGCGGCACACAGGGCGCACACCCAGGACATCCCGCTGCCCTCAGCAACCACAGTGCCAGAGGCAAGGATGTCCCCACAGCTGCCAGGGCAGCCCCAGCTGGGCGGAGAGGGCGGGATGTTTTCACGCCACTGGGCTCAAGCTCAAGGCCCCCACTTGCCTGGGAAGCTGTTTTCCATCCTGCAGCGGAGAAGTTAAATGATTGCCTGGCTGCTTTAGCAAGTTTCGGACCACAGGCTGCAAGGATGTGCCTTTACGTGCAGGGCATGTTAGCTTGACCTTATGTAAGAGCCTGACTGGCCGCCGTGCCAAGATTAAGCGCGGTCTTTGCGCATGTCTGGGAGTGCGTCTCTGGAGGAGACCCACACTTGGATCTGGTGGAGGGAAGCAGACTCCTCCCCAGTGTGGACCGCTGTCTCCAGCTCCCCAGGGCCTGGACAGGAACCCCCAGTGTAGACGGGTGTCTCCAGGTCCCCGGGGATGGGCAGGCCCCAAGGACAGGAAGGAAGAAGGAAGGACTCCTGCCCTATCCGCCTGCCCAGGTGAGTGGGCACAGGTCCTCTCCTGCCCTGGCGCTCAGGATTATACCATCAGCCCTTGCTCTCAGGTCTTTGGACTCAGAAAAATTACACCTCCGTCTCTCCCGGGTCTCCAGCTTGCAGACGGCAGATCCGGGGACTTCTCGAGCCTCTGTAATTGCCTAGTGATTCCCTCCCTCTCCCTCTACAAACTCCCTCCCTCCCTCTGTGTCTCTCACTGTGTGTGTACATACATGCATTTCCCCTCTCTCACACGCTGCACACAGGTACGTAGATAGGTACATGGAGACGCATGACCTCCTGGTTCTGGAGAACCTGACTAGCACAGCCACCAACCGCACCTGGACCAGCAGGAAATGAACGCCAGCAAGGCACATGCGCACAGGCACTTAGGGGCCACTTTGCACAGGTAACACCCTCCCTGCCAGGTTTGTCCGAGACGACCTCCAACGCCTGAGTGTGTATCCGAAAGCCACACACTTGACACCGTTACTTCCCCTGATTGAAGAACTACCTGGAGCCTGTAGCGGGGTGCGCCTGGCAAGCTGGCAACAAGCCCCTGCTCCGCCAAAGCAAGGACGGAAACAAACATCTGCAGGAAACAAATTTAAGGAGACCCGGGACGCTGGGCCCACGAGTGTGGAGCATATGTCTGGAAGCCTATTAAACAAAAGAGCGCAAGGCAGCCCTGTCAGAGAGTTTTAGATCAAGCACTCGCTCTTCCTGAATATTTTTTAATTGGTCAATTAGTTCTGTAAGTATTTGGGGAAAGCATTTCCTCAAAGGGGGGGGGGGTGTGTGTGAGGGTCTGTTTGGAATTATCTGAATCCTGAACGCTCACGGTTCCAGCTGAAGTCCAGGCAGTGTCCGCACACCCAGACAGCCCCCTGTTTGTGCTAGCTGTCTTGTCACCCGCCAGGTACTTGGCAGAGAAGCTGGTCCATTCGGGAGAGGGGCATAGGGTGCAGGTCAGCCTGTTGCTGAGCGACTAGTTAGTCTTCTGGTCATCAGTTAAGAAGTTGGAACCACACTGCTGAGCAACGTGAACTGAAGTGTAACTATGGGCTGATGCTTTTATCTACATCTTTCCACAGACACATTTTCAGCTGTCATCTCCAACTATGTCTGCTGAGCACGGCAAGACCAGGCAGGCCTGTGGCACGCATAAGGCTGTGCACAGAGCGCATCGAGACCCGGAGGTACAGGACACATCTTGAAATTACTTGGGGAACGTTTATGTTCCTTTCGCTGATTATTCATGAGTAGATATTATATCCGAACCATTACAAACTGCTTCCCCTTGTCTTTAATTGGATTTTATTAACTTGCATCCATTGTTAAGTGGGAACAATAACACAAAAAACAGAGAAAGAGAACCAGGCAGGATGGCAACCTCATCGTGGTGAATAATTTGAACAGGTGGGCAAATTAGAATATTTAGTGAGTTGCTTTGTTTTAGCTTGCATTTAGAAGTTTATAATGATCAAGTACTTTTTCAAAACCAGACCCGCAAATTGAGTTGGAGTTTATCTGTGGATTTTAAACAGCTAAGCACGAGGGACGTAACCAGGCCTCTTGCTCAGCTGGGAAAAGTTGGAAAGGGGACCACTG